>CAHIKZ030003536.1:847500-942500 GCA_903632075.3 Acanthosepion pharaonis
CATTGGAATGCTAGTTTCTTGTAAGAGATTTTTTTCTGGAACACCTTGGATTAGATTTGGTGAAGCCATTCATTGAGAAGACGATTACTTCCTTTGTTGTCCAATTCAACATGTTATGGCTGTGGCATCACTCCAGTACTTGCTATGGATACAAAACATGAAGTAATAAGGTATAAAATAACAAGGAAAATATGCTGAGCATCTTTTTTTTTTTTTTTTTTTATGAAAGTCATATCACACCTGTAGACAGTGCCAGAAACCTGCCTACACTGAGCATTCAATAAACACTACAAATATTAAGTGTCAAAATATTTCTTAGTATTGTAAGTCTGATTTCTTATTACTCCAAAAATGTTATGTTCCTGAAATAAACAAAAAAAAAAATATGGGGAATTTCTTTAAGTATTTATATAAAATGGAACCTTGAGGACCAGTGTTTGTTGCTTGTTTTGTTGGTTTTTTTTGTTTTTATTTTTTATTTTTATTTTTATTTTTTTTTTTGTCAGTATTGTATTGTCACCATTTCTCTTGTCTGTATGCAATAAGTTCGTAACTAAGAAAAATATAGAAAACATCTAGCTAAAAATAAAAAAAGTCTGGAATTATAATGTTATGAATAATGTAAGTAATATAACCATATGAAGGGTACTCGAGTCACAAGGGTTCCATTTTATACATCTAGAAATTAGTTTTCTGTATCTATGAAAGCCCAGCTAGTTATTATTTAAAACAGATTGAAAGGCCAGTTATACTACTACTCCAATATTCCACCTTATTACTTACTGATCCATGAATGATTCTATAGTTTTCAATAAGAGAAATAAAACCCAACATCCACCTTTCAGCAAGTGTACTTGCTACAACCAGCATTTATGTTGCTGTTCTCATGCAACTTCATTGAAACCACTTTAGATATTATTATTATTATTATTATTATATCAAAATAAAAAACCTGAAAGTTATTTTATACTTTGCTACAAGTTATACTTTATATATTGCCAGTATTCAACATATCATTTCTCCTCTTATCATAAAACTGCTTTGGTAAAGAACATTTCATCATCACATGTAAAAATCTTATGATTGTAAGCCAACCGAAACTTGATCAAAATGTTTTATTCCTCTTTACTCTATTTTAATCTATGATACTTAAAAGGATGCAATAAGTGTATAATAAATGGGACATAAATGATTTGAGTCATTACTATATAATGTAATCTTGTAAGCTATAATATATCCTTATTTAAATGACTAATCTGATCAAATTAGAAAGCATAGTGACTGAATGACAAGATTTGTATTTCTCAAAATCCAGCATTTACTTCCTCCTCTACATTAACTACAGTTAGCCTTTGTTTGGTGAAAGGATCCTGGAGTTCACAAAGACTATGATCCTGATGGTGGCCTTGCTTGGTCTACATTAGCTGTTATCATTGTTATTTAATTGGGGTTTATGAAGCAAGCCAATCTCAACAAGTATGACTTTTCCATATAGATCTCTTCCAAGTGCTCTTTTTGGACCATTGCTACTGCTTTCCGCATTCACAGGATCTCTCATTCCTGATTATTACATATTGTACGTTACTGTTCCATTTTAGTGATATCTATTATTAATTATGTAATTAATACAAGTGAAAAATTTGTCACTTAGCTGATTGATGTTACCTTCAGCATCCCAACTGAAGAATTTTGTAAACACTCTCCAGGAATCACTCTGCCCACTCATCTGCAGGTATTGGCAATTGACTGTCTATACTTTTCGATTTTTCTTTTTATATATGCACTTTTCATTGGTGCAGGTTTGTTTGTGTGCATGTGTTCATGCACCAGTCTAGAATGTTGTGGTTATTTGTCCTTTTCAGAATGTATTGATAGTACATACAGACTTTGAAATTTGTGACACACACACACACACACACACACACACACACACATATATATATATATATATATATAATTCTTCTGCCACCATTTAATTTAAAAACAATTTGATGTATGTAGGTCCTTACTTGCCATAAAAACAATTACTTTTATTTCATGGGTGACTCTTCCTGGATTTTGGAATTAATTTTGTTTATTTCCAAGTTATCATTATCATACAAAAAAATTTATCGCAAAAAATCATGTCAAAGACAATCACAGTAATGAAAACTTGGGAATCCAAAAATTCAGGATTGCAGGTCTGGATCCAGTCCAGAATGTTTTTAATTTTCTCATGGAGTTGGCCTGATTCCAAAATGGTATTATATGTTTGTCTACAGCCTCTAGGAGTAAAGTTGAAAAGGTGTGACACAGTGACCCACTGACATTCACATTTATTATATAGGAGATGAGCTAATTACAGTTGTGTCCTTTTAATTGAAAAAGTGTAACACACTTACATTGGTAATTATATATATATATATATATATATATATATATATATATATTATACACAATTTATTAAAAAATTGTAACCTAAATATGTTATAAAATCACTACAAAAATAACTTCTGGTGTCTTATCCATGGTGGTGTTGAATGTAGAATAAAGGGTTTTAAAAGGTTTAAATCGACCAAACACCCCTTGATAGGGAAAACATAAGCTGCAATGACCCATCAAAATACAAGTATATGAGAATTCAAAAACCTGAGCTTATCAACTGGTTTACTGGCATTCAAAATAAGGACAACTGCACTTTCATACCATTCGACATTATTGATTATTATCCCTCCATATCTAAAGACCTGTTCACTTTGGCCTTGGATTTCGCTCAGGAATATACCAATATTTCTGAGAATGAAATGGATAAAATCTTGAAATGCCGAAATTCTGTTTTGTTTTACAATGAAGAACAGTGGACCAAAGACTTCCAGTGATAATTTTGACATCTCAATGGGTTCTTTATATTCTGTTGAAGCCTCTGACTTGGTGGGATTATTCCTTTTATACGACTTAAGTGCCTTTGAATGTCTAGATTCTGATAGTGTAGGATTGTATAGAGATGATGGCTTATTAGTAGTTAAAAACTCTACAAAAATTTAGGTAGATCGTATTAGAAAAATGATCCATTGAGAGTTTAAGGATTTAGTTCTTAAGACTATAGTTATGACCAACATTAAACAGGTAGACTTTCTGGATGTCACCCTAGACCTTACTAATAGCTTTCTGAACCTTATATGAAGGTTAATTCTAACCCGGTATATGTACATCCTAATTCCAACCACCCCCTTCTGTTATTAAGCACATACTGGCGAGTAGTCAGGTATTTTTTGAGGACTCAAAAAATACCTGACTACTCGCCAGGTTGCAACAAGTAAAACTAAGTATAATGACACTAATAATAACTTGTGCAATTGTAGGAATCCTAATAATTGCCCATTACAGAATAATTGTTTACCTAGTTCTCTAGTTTATCTGAGTACAATTTCTACACTAGAAAGCCCAATATTAAAAAAATTTACGTTGGAAGTACTGTGAATACATTCAAAGAATGTTAGCAGGGACATGTGCAATCTTTCAACAGCAGTAATCATAAGTACAAGACTTCATTGTCCAAGTATTTTTGGAGTTTAAAGGAGAAAAACAAAACCCCTACTGTTAAGTGGAAATTAAGAGAGCTCGAACATGTAATTCTCTATATACCCCTTGTTATTTATGTCTTAATGAAAAATTTGTAATCATTAAAGACAAGACCCATCTCTTAAATCAAAGAAATCAATTTACTGTTAACTGTAAACATAGCTCAGCATTTAACTTACTATAGGGGTAGTAATATTAAGATAAGGCATTGTTACTGTAGGCTTAGTATGTTATTACTTATATTACTTGGTAATCCCCCTATGTACATATACGTAGGTATACATTTATTATGTGGTTTGTGTGTGCATGTGTGTATATTTTTATAGATGTATATATGTGTATGTGAATTTTTATATTTATATTGTGCGTGTGTGTGTGTATTTGCATGTATATATATGTGTGGATGTGTCTGTGTTTGCGGCTATGTATGTAGATATGAATGTATTTGTACTTGTAGTTTGTGCATATATGTATGTTTGTATTGATGGTTATTATATATGTGCTTGTTTATATATTTATGTCCTTGTATATGTATGGGTGTGTATGTGTATGTACGCGTGTGTGTATATCTTAGTATTTTTGAATGAATTATCTATGCTAACTATAATCTATTTTTGTTTGATAGTAGGTTTAAAATTGCTTGTGGACTTAATCAACAGTTGTTTTGTTACATTTTAATCTTGTATGGACTTTATATCCTTTATAGTTATTTGGATAATATTGTTTTATATATATATATATATATATATATATATAGGTGTGTATGCGTATGTATATTCATGTATGTTTCTATTTGTAGTGATGAATATGTGTACACATACGTATGTATGCATTTTTATATATTGTTTGTACTCGTGTATGTAAGCACATATGAGATATTTTTTTTTATATATATATATTATTTGTGAGTTTGTGTTTTCTTTTTTATATATTAGCTGGTTTTATTTTAAGTGTTGTATTTTACCTAGACATTTGAATTTGGTGTCTTTCGTGTGTGTGTGTGTGTGTATACATATATATTTATTTTTCTATCAATTTCTAAATATTTTAGTGTCTTTTTTTCTTTGCATTGTTCATTAACGAATATTTGTTTTTCTATTCTACCCCTCTTAAATTTTATCTATTGAACCCTCTTTTTATCTATATATCTTTGCCCATGTAATGAATATTTTAATAGTCTAATTTTGTTTACTAACAGTTACAAATTTTAATATTTGTGTGTGTCTTTATTAATGTATGTGTGTATAATCCCTTGTATATGCTTTTCATTGTATGTCTATGTATTTGTGTATTATAATCTGATTGTGTATGTATTGTCTTTTGCAATCCTTTCATCCTCCCTTGCCCATGTCACCACTTCAAATGGATCTAAGTTGTAACGAAGCTTTACATCCACATTAGATTTTAACATTTATTCTGAGTTTTTGGCCTTTCAGTTAAAACAAAATAGATAACAAAAGATGTATATCTTTTTTCCTCAGTTTCTTCTTTAAATAATTTTATAATATTTTAAACTTGATACAGATTAAATTTAAAAGTGGTAATTTCTCATTTTCACTTTTATAGTAAAATTTAATATTAATTAGAATGATTTCCATTTTAGTCTAACCCTAACATTAAGGCATTAATTATTATAACCAAGGTTTGTTGTCAAGTTTTTTGAATTCTCATATACTTGTATTTTGATTGGTCATTGCAGCTTATGTAACAGCGTTTCCCCTATCGAGGGGTGTTTGGTCAATTTAAACCTTTTAAAACTCTTTATTCTACATTCAACAACATCACTTGATAAGACACCAGAAGTGTTGAAACAAAATGGCTATTTTTGTAGTGATTTTGTAACATATTTATGTTATAATTTTCAAATAAATTATATTTGCTCTACTCTGTATTGACGACTCTTTTAAGAACAGTATTTTTGGTTATTGGAATTTATTCCGTGTACACCAATTCTATACTTGGAGATACATATATAATATAATTACGAAGCATGATCAATATTAGAAATAGAGTATTTATAGATATAAACAGTCACTATGTAGTGTTGATTTCTGTTAGTTTCATACTTGAATATGATTTTCAGAGCATGTCTTCGTTTGAAGATCATATTGATTCTTTTGGTGTTTGCTTAAAATTTTCTATATTTCCGTTTAAGAGCACTCCATAGTGGGTGTAAAACATTTGTCAACATAAACATAGTGGACATAGAAATCAACACTGCATAGTGACTAGCAGTTTCATGCCTTAAGAGATCAGCACACATATACATAGCTGACCATCATTAGTAAAATATAGATTGCTTTTCTTTGAAAAGATAATAAAAGAGATAAAAAGAATTGTAATTAGGGTAACACTCTATCTGCCATACTGTAACTTCCTTTCTAACAGTGATACAACCATATAGATGATTTTTTTTCAAGCTTCTGAAATATTTCTCATGGCTTATAAATAAAAGGTCCAGAACATTGTGCCCAATCGTGAGTAAAATTTTTAGTAATGAGAACAAAAAAAAAGTGGGGGTTGGTGTTTTCTAATGTTTGAACAAACTATACTTTTTTTTTTTTTTTTTTTTTTTTTTTTTTTTTTGACTTGTATTTCCTAAATGTTTGACACAATGGAAGATATTTTATATGATAAATCTGATATCTCTTTTTGGCAAGTGGGTGGTGGGTAGGGTTTGAAGTCAGCTTTGAACTAAGATTGATTTATGGTAGTAACAATTTATAATTCAGAATCCTCTTAATTTGTTCATTAGATCACTGAGAATTAGTTGGTAAATTGTCATTTAGATATTAATTTCTGCATTTCATGATTACTAGAATTTCATGATAATGTTATATCCATGAAGTCGGAAAGTTGGCAAAAACAAATGTGGTATTAAACTTTAAGCTATTAAGCTTTAACAATTTTCATGAAAATTAAAAATCTGTTCCTTCATAAAATAATCAACTCATTTTATTCTATATAACTTTTTATAATGGTGGGGAGAAAATATTTCAGATGTAAATATTTATATTATTTTTGTAGAACAGTTGATTTTAAAAAAAAAAATTTGATAAGTTTAAAATACTTTAAAGCTAATTTCTCTTTCTATTTTTTATTATTTTTTATTTTTAATTTTTTTTTTTTTTTTTTAAATACTCATGTTGCTGTAAGCAGGTCTTTTCAAAATGTTACCTTTTTTGCCCTCACTTTTTCAAACATATTCAAAGCTATTTTTCGTTAAAATTTCTTCTATTATCATCATTATCTAGTTTCTGCTTTCTTTGTTCTTGTAGCAAGGTCTTTTTGTAAATACTTCTAAAATGTCCTCACTAGAAAAATAACTAAATTTGTAATTTAGTCATAAATGTATAAGGTCTGTATTGATGCTCACTAATAGTTTATAATATACTTACATGCAGAAGTCATGAGATTGCTACCTAGTATCATATACGATCTCTTTTTAGCTGATATAAATCTGGACATTTGCAAATAGTTTTCTTTATAATGTACTAAATGTTGCATGTTTGTTGCAATAAATTATACACTGTAGAAAGATTTTTTTGTAAGCACAATATCATTAAAATGGTCCAACTCAAAGAATAATGCAATTTCCAGTTTGGTTTGTAACTGATGACAATTTTTAATTATCTCCTTTCTGTTCAGACTAGTATCCTCATCTTGGTTGTTGGACTCGCAATGCTTCAGCCATTGCACCCTTTGACCTTCTTCGGGCATTTTTTGTACTTGGTAATCTTCTCAGAATTTTGGAGCAAATACATTTATTCACTGTGTGTTCATTGTTCCCTGGTAGTTATGAGTTCAATCCCTGAGTGTGAAAAAAAAACACTTATTCTCTAGTTCAGTGGAAGGAAAAGATAAGTGGTACAAAGGTGGATAAGATTGAGTTTTTACTGATGTGAGTTATTTCCTAAGCATGTTTAAAAGTTCAATAAGGTTGAGTATAACAGATACCTGAAGAAGGCCAGAGGGTATAATGGCTGAAACAGTATGAATAGAAGAACCAAGATGAGTATACTAGGCCAAATGGCATGGTATATTATAATCACAGGATTAAGCAAATGTAGATCATTGTTAATTCTTACAATATCATTTGTATTAATTTTTGACCATTGACAATCCCTCTTTTACTTAATTACAATACACAACATAAGATTAAGTGACAAAGCTTATGAAATGACAATCTTGTGATTTTTTTTTTTTTTTTTTTTTTTTTTTTTAACCATTTGAAATATTTTAGTGACTAAGCAGAATAGAGTAATGGTAAAGACAGTGGACGGGAAAAATAAAAGTTGAAGCATTAGATATATGCCAACTTGAAATTGAGTGTAAAAATGCAAGTTTGACTCTTTAATTCCCACCTGTATGACTAGAATTTGCTTTGTCAATGAATGTGAATAAACCTTTTGACATATCCTACCTGTGATATCCACAAATTACATAATGTTTGGAAGAATATTGTTAAAAGTATGATTTAATTGGGATCTAGAAAGAAAGAAAAGGATCCTTTCCCAATTTTTAGCTTCAGCAAGCTTTCTAAAGTAATGATAATTCTGCTTGAGTTGATTGGCTATCAATTATGAACTAATTTTCTTTCTGAGAACCAATCTTCTTGCTTTTGGCATCTGTTCAGATTCCTGAAATCAATAATCCAAAGAAATCAAGATGCCTTAATGAGATTTTCTCATCAATATATTTTTTATCATGTTTGATTGGTGATCTCCTAAATTTAAACCTATTTCTGCAGATGAATATGCTAAACTGAATTTTAATCTCTCTGAAAATAGAATCTAGGACATCTTCTATTTTTGCTTACACCTTCCAATGTTAATTTGTCTTTGTTGCCAAAATACTGCATATATTCATATAAGTTGCACTTGTTATGACTGTTTAGTAATCATTCCTTAATCTGACACTAGACAACTATTGTAAAGTACCCTATGAGGATCAAACTTATTATATTAGCCATGCCTAACAGACTAGATAATTTAGGTCATACATTTTGTTGCAAGGACATCAGATGTAACTTAGATATGAAGAAATATACAATGCAATAAATATAAGCATTTATTAGTTGTGTCATAATAGATGGTAAACATGCAGGTGCTGTTGCTTCATTCATAAGACCAGGTAAAAACCAAATCCATATCTTATTGTGGGGGTAAAAACTCTATTTATTCTACTCAGTGACAATAAAATCCAACTTTAACTAAACTTCAAATGTCATTACCCTAACCAGCATTTAGTCATCTACAATTTTGTTGCTTTGTCAGACCACAAGCATTAAACATTTCGGATAATGATATGGTGCCAATATCATTTTGTGTAATTTTTGGATTTTTGCATATCCAAAAAAGTTTACTTTCCATGATTTGGATTTGTCATCATTGAAACAGGGTCTAGTTCTGGGCCCATGACCTGTAGAGTAATTGGTCATGCTTAAGTGTAATCAACAAAATACTCAACGGAATTGACAAAGTTCTCAAACAATAAGAAAAGAGAAAAAGAACCAGGCCAAATGATACTAAGCAACAGTATAAGACAAAAGTTTCACAAAGTAAGAATGGTGTTTACATGCAAAAGGGATACAGTCAATTGATTGCAGCATTCTAACTTTAAAACAACAAAAAACAAAAATATGGCTGATGAGCCTGAGAAGTGAGCCATTTTTATTTGTTAGGAAGAAATCCCAGTATGCATCTATAGGATTTGTCTATAAATTTGTGAAGGGGGATGTTTTTAGCAATCATTCCCACAGATTGAAACCAATAACTAAAGAATAAAAAGTACAAGCAGATTTTTTCACAAATATTGTTTTTATTTTTTTTTGTAGAAATTTTTCTTGACTTCACATGATATTTATAAAAGCATAAGTGCAAATGATGTGATTTCTTTTATTTAAATAAAATTTATTTCTACTATATACCATAGAATGTCCACAGATTCTATTTAGACATTGCCTCTTTTTATAAGTCCTAAACATTTTCTTAGATTTTGTTTTTGTGATTTCAAAACACTGATTCAAACTGTTTAATCAGTCATGCAATTTTCAGTAAAAGTAGGGAAAAAAAACTTCTCCATCTGAAGTACGATAGAATTGTGTGTAAATAGAATAGTTGGAATGATCAGTTGGAAACCAGATGATGCCATTTTTGCATTAAAAAGAATTTATTCGCACAGTTTTGCTTCTAGCACATGTGAAAAAGAAATTAACACATCAATGATGCACATTGCCTTATTGTAAACATTGAATTGTTGAATATATTTGCACATATTTTTCTCAAAAACCAATGAATGTGTTCAGTATGCATGACATGTGAGTGAATAGTGTTGATTTGACTTGGAGTGAATGTTAAATTCAGTGGCATGTTTAAATTATTGTTAACTGAAGCATGAGATGAAAATGAAAGTCACTAATTAAAGCGACTATTTCGTTTGAAGAAGACTAGAATATTCTGGATTTTTTTTTTTTTTTCTCGTGAAATTGAATATTTAAAATGTCACATGCTACATTTGTTCGACAACAATTAATGACACTTTAGCTAATCATAAACTCATTTTTTTTAGTGCAATAAGTGGTTGTGTAGGAGGTATCTCTCTCTCCCTCTCTCTTGTCGTCTCTCTCTCTCTCCCTCTCTCTTGTCGTCTCTCTCTCTCTCCCTCTCTCTTGTCGTCTCTCTCTCTCTCCTCTCTCTTGTCGCTCTCTCTCTCCCCTCTCTCTTGTCGTCTCTCTCTCTCTCTCCCTCTCTCTTGTCGTCTCTCTCTCTCTCCCTCTCTCTTGTCGTCTCTCTCTCTCTCCCTCTCTCTTGTCGTCTCTCTCTCTCTCTCTCCCTCTCTTGTCGTCTCTCTCTCTCTCTCTCCCTCTCTCGTCTCTCTCTCTCTCTCTCCTCTCTCTCTCTCTCTCTCTCTTGTCGTCTCTCTCTCTCTCTCTTGTCGTCTCTCTCTCTCTCCCTCTCTCTTGTCGTCTCTCTCTCTCTCCCTCTCTCTTGTCGTCTCTCTCTCTCCCCTCTCTCTTGTCGTCTCTCTCTCTCCCTCTCTCTCTTGTCGTCTCTCTCTCCCTCTCTCTCTCTTGTCTCTCTCTCTCTCTCTCTCTCTTCTCTCTTCTCTCTCTCCCTCTCTCTCTCTCTCTCTCCCCTCTCTTGTCGTCTCTCTCTCTCCCTCTCTCTTGTCGTCCTCTCTCTCTCCCTCTCTTGTCGTCTCTCTCTCCTCTCCCTCTCTTGTCGTCTCTCTCTCTCTCTCCCTCTCTCTTGTCGTCTCTCTCTCTCCTCTCTCTTGTCCCTCTCTCTCCTCTCTCTGTCTCTCTCTCTCTCCCCTCTCTCTTTGTCTCTCTCTCTCCCCTCTCTCTTGTCGTCTCTCTCTCTCTCCCTCTCTCTTGTTGTCTCTCTCTCTCTCTCTCTTGTCGTCTCTCTCTCTCGTCGTCTATCTCTCTCTCTCGTCGTCCCTCTCCCTCTCTCTCTCTCTCTTGTCGTCCCCCTCTCTCTCGCCGTCTCTCTCACCATACTTAGTTGGTAACAAGGGAAAGCAATACAAAATAGATAGAAAACTAGTTATCCTTAGACCAAACTACCTTTGTAGATTAAGGAATGGGTTCACTTTAAAATTCCCTGTAAGTTACCCAGACTGACACATTTGACAAAGGCAGATGGAAATTGATAAAACATTGATAACAACAAAGATGAGGTTGACTAAATTAATTTGATGCAATATTTCTGCTCAATGCATTCAGTCATCTTGCATGAAAACAAAATCCAACAAGTGTGCACTACATGTCTGGGAATTGGTGTAGCGTACTGGTGCCAACAAAATTTGAAATATGCACAGGAAGGGTGGCATCACCTCCCACCCAAAGGGTCTTTCCCACACGGCATTAGCTTTGGCAGGAAAAAATATTTGGATACATTTTGAATGCACCTCATATGCAAATTCAAATGAATTTGTCAAAAAACATGCAAGAGTCCTGCAATCCAAAACTATTTTATATCAAAATGTTTTTAGTCACATTTATGATTTGTCTGTTATCAATTTGTGGTATTTCAAAGACATGGTAGGTGTATAATGAGTGGAACTGAAAAGTTTTGAGTTGCTGCTTTATAAATTTCATGTTATCTGATAATCTGTTTAGATTATGGAATCCTGGATCTTGAAATTGTATCAGTAAATGTTTAACATTGCCAAAGTCAGTATCTAGTTAAGAAACCTTTTTATAAATGATTAGATTAAGCTGTGTTCTTTCGTATTCTGGGTTTGAGAACCTGAAGCGGTTTGACAACACATTTGCTAAAGTCTTTTGACTAGAGAATTTATAGACGCATCTACTTTTATCTGCTTTTTTTTTTTTTTTTTAAATCCTTAACATAAAATTATAGACATTGTGTTGGACAAATAAACAAATTAATGAATATTGGATATCAAAACCTTAATTTTTAATTTAAAATGATAGCTGCTTGGTAATCATACCTTCAAAATCAAATTTTCAATAGCGAATATTTACCTCGTTTTTCATGAAAACTTACCTCGATCATTTAAGGAAGTAGTAACAGTTGAAGAAAAAAATTTTTTTTTTTAATTTTTTTAAGTAATGAACACTAGACCTCACTACAACCAGTTCTCAACACTATGAAGATATCCCTCTAAGATTGGGGTGGAGGTGGATGTTATTTGAGAAACTAGAACAGAATGTGTGTGATATCAAGTAACTTGAGATATTACTGGGTCACCCACTGATGAAAGAACTCCCTAGTAATGGCTTGTGGGATAATCTTTCTTCAATAGCAGTAGCTTGAAAGTTGTGATGTAAACTTTTTTTATTTTTTTTTTTATTTTATTTAGACAAAAAAAAAAAAAAAAAATTATCCTCTCTTTAAAATCCATTACTTACATTCTAGAATGTAAGTAATGGATTTTAAAGAGAGGATAATTTTTTTTTTTTTTTTTTTTTTTGACAACTCCATATCCTATCAGTGATATTTATGATTGTGTGTGTAAAAACTTGTTCAGGCACACTATGCAGAAACTGGAAATCAACTGTCATACTTACAACTCAAAGGAATCTTATCTTTTTAACCTGCATAACTCTTAAGCACATTAATTTGTGATCAGTTTTTTATACCATGTGTATTGAGTAGAATAGCATTAAAATGGCAGCAAGTCTTCTCGGTACTCTTGCACTCTCTTCGTTGTTCTTATTTCTTAAAAAACTTAATTTTCTAAAGATAGTAAATGTAAGCAACATTGAAACTGGTTTTAATGAAATGTTAAATAGTCTGGTTTTAATTCATTCTCATCTTATAATTCAGGTTTACTATGTTTTAACTAATATTAAGTTTAGTGAACCTAACACCAATAACAACATGCTTTTAAATTGGTAATGTGTTATGTTATTTGCTGTTTAAATAAATTTGGTTGTAATTTTTAAGTTGATTTATATTGCAACTACAATTGTTAGTAAATATCATATGTAAATAATTAAAGACAAAAATAAGGATTAGGTATTTGGTTAGAAGAAAAGCTGTATATAGTTCAACTCAAATGGCTGCAACTGGTGGTCTAATGGATAAGGCAGCTGTTGCCTTAAGTTTCACAAGGAAAGTGGAATCTAATTCAAAGTCTTATAAAAGGTTTAGAAGCATCTGATAATTGCAATAAAAATAACTGAAATTAAGATGAAAGAATATGTATTATTGACAAGTTAATTTTCTCATTCTGATACTCTTCCAGACTTTATATCCTTGCAAGGTATTATTTTTAATGTCCATTAATAGAAAAGGCCTAGGTGTTTATAATAAACTGCCTTTTTCTTTTCTTTTTTTTTTCTTTTTAAGTCAGTAGACTTTGGCTATGGCTTACTTATTTTTGTTTCTGGTTTTATTATAAAACTTATACTTATTCCCAGATATACAAAAAACTTAGAACACGCAATTATACATAATGCAATAATTCCAATTCAAGTTATATTTATTGCATGAGCAAGCCCAAATCTTTGGTATATATTTATCTACTGTTTTATGCAATATAGTCTTTAAAAATATTTTTAAAATGCTGAGAAAGGTGGTATTGAAAAGTTTTTGACTTACCCTACTTCCCAAAATCTATTCAAATGAACAAACATTACAATTTTTTTAAATTTATTTTTTATTAATCTTCATCTTTTTTCATCTTTTTTTCTAAATCTTTTCTTGCTTAGGTTGAGAACTTTTAAGCACCCTTTTGTAATGTCTTTTATTTTTCTACAATGAAGTATTATCTAAAAAATGATACAAAAGGATATACTAGGTAAGATGTATTTTACGCCTATAATAATTTTTGCTCAAGTGTGTGTGTGTTCAGTGTTATTTATATAACAATAAGTAATGACTTTGTTGTTACCTGAGTTTTCTGCCCAAACTTATCAAATATTTATTTTGTACATGGACTACAAAGCTTTCTACTTATGTATCCAGGTTTTGCAATGAAAACTATTCTGGTGTAAATAAATAGCTACAAGAATCATGGACAGTATATGATGACATTGGTGTGGGTGGAGCAAGGCAAAGTGAAGAAATGCTACTGTTGTTTGCTTAATTCCTGTGATATTTGGTGTTTTATCACTTGCTTATCAATCCTTAACCCCGCCCCTTTGCTCCATTATTGCTACCACTTTAATTTCTGTCTCTATCAACATTTGGTAGCACCAACTTCCTCTCAAGTGATAGCTGTTAAACAGATATATGAACTACAGCCCTGTAGTAAAAATGCTAGCGATATTCTTGGATCTGGTTCACTGTCTGATTTTTTTTTTTTTTTTTTTTTTTTTTTTTGCAAGCCATCCAACTCTTTTTAGGAAAAAAAAAATTAGTATTTCTATTTTTGCCTTATGTTTAGTCAAGAATAATTAAGCTAACAATTCAACCATCTTCACTCTCTTTTTCTTTTTTTCTTTTTCTTTTTTTTTTTTTTTTTTCTTTTTTTTTTTTTCTTTTTTCTTTTTTCTTTCTTTTTTTTTTTTTCTTTCTTTTTTTCTTTTTTTTTCTTTTTTTTTTTCTTTTTTTTTTTTCTTTTTTTCTTTCTTTTTTTTTTTCTTTCTCTTTTTTTTTTTCTTTTCTTTTTTTTTTTTTTTTTTTTTTTTCTTTTTTTTTTTTTTTTTTTTTTTTTCTTTTTTTTTTCTTTTCTTTCTTTTCTTACTCTGACTGAATACAATGTAATGTTAGATTCCATCTCCTCTACACTCTGTTAAAAACAAAATACTCAATATCTACACACATATTAATTTATTACTAGAAGTTTCTTGTGGGGGGAGGAAAAAAACTACTAATCTTCCATTTTCTCTTTTTTTTTTTTTTTTTTTTTTTTAATCAAAAGATTTTACTCACATTCTTTTTAATTAGGTTAATTTCTAGTGATTTTTTAAATGGGTCAGAGAACAAAAATTATAGTACCAGTTACTATTCAATAATTAGTGAAATTTCACCATGAAAATAATTATGTCCATGCTTAGAATATTGCTACCACATATGGCTCCATCTCTCTGCTATTTACCTTGAGTTCCTTGATAGAATCCAAATAAGAATCTGCAATATTATTGGTCTTGATCTGGCAGCTCAGCTTCAATCACTTTCCCACTGTCATAAAGTTGCCTCACTATATCTTTTCTATAAATACTTTCATGGTAATTGTTCAAATGAGCTCTTCACTATGGTACCTAGACTTTATGAATTTAAGTGCAGCACTAGATTGGCATTGAGATCTCATCAATCTACAGTTGGGCTGGCTAATATGTAACCATAAATTCTATACTAACAGTGTCCTTTCTCACACTTTTCACTTGTAGAACTCTTTAAATGCAATGTCAATTAGATATTTCTAATGTCCTCCTGATTACTCTTTCCTCTTTCCATTAATGTTTCTGTTCTTCCACACCCTGTAACACCTTGTGTCTTAGTGGCTTTATTTCCTTGCATAGAGTGATACACTTTTTTTTTTTTTTTTTTTTTTTTTTTTTTTTTAGAAACGTTCCAACAAAGTTTTAGGTAATTTTTCTAAAACTATCAAGAACAATCATGAATTACAAAAAATGATAAAAATCCTCTTTTTATTAAGCATTCCGATTGAGAACTCATTGAGAGATTTCATAATTGGATATTAAAATCTCTTCACATGTTAAGGGTTTAATTTAGTACTTTAAATTTCCCAGTAGGTATGGTAGTATAAAATGAAATGTGACATGAGTACCAATGACAAGACTACCAATGTACTAACTTCCAAGTACCTGTGAGGGGTTCATTAATAAGAGTCAAAATTTGAATGTGCACTTTCAGAAAAATTGTATAGACAACAAATTTTATAAGTCACAGGAATTAGATCCCCCCCCTCCCCGACTCTCATTGACTGTTCAATAGTTACCAGAACAATGTTAGTCAATTGAATATTAGCTTTTGTCAAGTGAGGATGAAGTACAGATGCTGCCAATTAAGATGATGCGAAAGGTTTATTTCATTAGCAAACTATAAAACCCCAAGAAAATTTCTGATCCTGCCCCTTAGAAATATCCATATATAATAAATTTTTTATTGTTCTACCAATGCCTCTATAGACCACACATGTAAGCATTCCAATGTTGTGTAATGGTTACCAATCTTGTCTCACTAGATCAATTACTGCTCAGTATTGAGTCTGATCCTCATTGGATGCTCCATACTTTCAGCCTTGTGCCACATTTAAACTACGTGCTTAATAAATCACTATAAACCACACACCTTCCTTCTTCCACCAGCCACAATCACCACATTGTTGCAACTCTGTTGACTTATTCTGCTTTTTTTTTTTTTTTTTTTTTTTTTTTTTTTTTTATTTCTGCAAAGATTATCTATTTGTGTTTGCTATTCATTTCTTGTTTTGTTTAAACATACTTTTTTCTTAATTTTTCTGTTTCTCTGAGTTTTGCTGTCAATGGAGACTGTAGGTAACAACAAATAGTTCAAGAGAAGTTTAGCAAACCTGACACCAATTTTTAACTACCTTCTCTCTTTAGCAATATTTATTATTTCAAAAAGCTTTGTTTACAATTGGAATAAAATGTAAACATATGAATGTGAATTTATACATTTGCTTTGTTTTTGAGAATTGTCAACAAAAATAATAAACTCTATTTAATTATTGGATTGTTTATTTACATGATTTGTTATATTTATTGGAATGGTTGAAAAAACATTGGTTAATTGCCAATTGATTCAAACTTTATAAAAATTGTAAATAATAAGGATTTCTTTATAGTTGGTTCACATATTTTAATTTAGTAAATGTTGATAAATTTATGAATAAAAATTATTTCTTTATAAATTGGTAAGTAATAAATATTGCATTGCATGGGTTTTAATACAGTTGTATTAATTTTAGAATAATGTTGTAAATATAAAATTTATTCTTGTAAATAAACAATCTAAAAGTGTTTATTTTTGTTGTAAATTCTCAAGAACTAAACAAAATGTATAAATTCACTTTCATTATGTTTTTAGGTTTTATTATAATTCTAATCATCGCTTTTTAAAACAATATTACTGAAGAGTGAAGGTAATTTAAAAAGCTGGATCATGAGGGGGAACCATTCTTTAGCCACATTGTCTTATTGCGAGCACGTTTGTCAATGTTTGCCAGAGAATGCTATAGCATCCGAAAGCCAAGATACTTTACAATGATGTTTCTTTTTAAGTTTTTAGAACATTATTGCTTTAAAAGTTTTCAGCAGTCTGAACCATCAAAGACTATCATTTCTTTCTTTTTGTATTGCTGGGCAAGACCCATATAAGACAGGCAATGTCCATTCCCACCCTATAGTGGTTGCAGCAGAAGGTCTGACTGTCATCTAGGTGTTTTCATTGCCTCTTTCTCTCTATTCTGTCAAGTAGAGAGGGGGGGGTTGCCTGGAAGAGCTTATGTTTCACTGTCATCCCCTCCACCTATTTCTGATAGTCCACAATGATCTTATTTTAAATTTGACAAATGTCACAGTTCATTTATATCTTAAATTAGGTTTAACTCCCAGATTATTTTTAGCCGAAGGATATTAATTATGTCATTGCCTTGTATCAATAAAACAATTTATTCCTTTTTTTTTTTTTTTTTTTTTTAATGTGTGTGTTAATGGATAGCATAGTCAAATTAGTAAAGGCTAATAATAAAGACTAAGTGATCAAACTCTCAGCACACAACTAAAACTAGCTCATTCACCATTACTTTATGAGCAAATGCTCAATATACAAGTATTTACTAAACTCAGGTTAGTCTGCTGATACAAGGTCATAAATGTGGAGTCACAAATGATGATTGAACTCCCTCACCATTACACGACTGCATGCCTCCTCTTCAAATGATCATTTTGAAAACAAAACCAATATAGAACATTTAGTAAAGAAAATCACTTAAAGTGACTTGTAACCTATACTTGTTTATTCTGGAATTGTGCTTGAGAAATACAATAATAATGTAGTATTTCTTATGTATAAATCATTTAACAAATAATATTTCTTGATTTTTTTTATGTATGTTTTGCTTATATTTATAAAGCCTGATACTCATGAAATATAAACTTAATTTCTAGAAAGTCTTTTTATACAAAATCTAAATTCATAAATGAAAGTTTTGTTTGAACTTTTCTCTTAGTATTGACATTCTGTTGAAACAGCTTATTTTTGTCTGGTTTTTCTTAATTAACAACCTATACTTGGCATTATGAGGAAGATTTTTGATCATTCCCAACTACAAACTTTACCAATATTTTGGAATTCACTGGGGGTGTATGAGGGCATAAATGTTTAAAAATGGGAGAATAGACAACATTCCTAAGAGGTGAGAAATAAAAAAAAAAAAAAAAAAAAAAAAACCTCTTTTTGCCTAAACTGGTTTTAAATAGGAATATTGTTGAAATATTAATCATGGAACTTTTGTATCATCAAATATTGCATCATTATGAACATTTATTTGGCAATAGATATTTTCTAATGCCTACTGACAAGTTTTAATGTTTGTTTAGATTGAACAGATTTTTCAAGTGATCACTCTTCCATTATCGACCTGGAAAGCCATTACTCAACTCACAGTAGATAAACTGTAGCCAGTGGTTCTTAGGTTTTATAGTTTTTTAAAGCATCAATTTTATTCATTAACAGTTACCTTTTTTATTGAAGGATTGAGATAACGTTTTGAGTCCTGATTGAGAAAAGCATTCCTACTTTTGATTTTCTTAAGAGCATTCTAGTCTTTAAGAATAGTAATTATTTGGATATAAAGTTAAAATTTAAATTATCAATACAGTCATATTCACTCTGCTAAATAAACTGCATTAGTCTTGGTGATGGAAATGCAAGTAAAGGGGGGGGATATAAATATCCTGGACACAACCAAATGAATATATTGTAATTGTTCCTCTCACATTTGATATTGGAAAATACTAAAATTATTTATGAATTGTTTCAGTGCAAAAACTTTATGCATCTTTCTGACTAGTCTATTTAAATAATTTGACTAAGGCATTATATATTATAAATAATTACAGTTTATCAACATATTATGCAGTGTTAAAAAGAAACTTTAAATTATTTTTGATATTTCTGCACATCATCAGTTGGTGATCTGCATTTGAATTTGTTATTTTTATTTTTTTTTTATGTTTTTTTTGTTTGTTTTTATGGTTTTTTTTTGTTTGTTTTTATGTTTTATTTTTTTATGTTTTATTTTTTTATGTTTTATTTTTTTATGTTTTATTTTTTTATGTTTTATTTTTTTATGTTTTATTTTTTTATGTTTTATTTTTTTATGTTTTATTTTTTTATGTTTTATTTTTTTATGTTTTATTTTTTATTTTTTATTTTTTATGTTTTTTTTTTTTTTTTATTTTTTGTTTTTTTTTATTTTTATGTTTTATTTTTTTATTTTTATTTTTATGTTTTATTTTTTATGTTTTATTTTTTTTGTTTTATTTTTTTATGTTTTATTTTTATGTTTTATTTTTTATGTTTTATTTTTTATGTTTTTTTTATGTTTTATTTTTTATAAAAAGTTTTAACTGCTGCCTTATTTTGTGAAAATCACCTTTACGTTTTTTTATGAAGAGAGAGAATTGTTTTGTTTTTTTTGTTTTTTTCTTTTAAGTATGATTTTTGTCTTGAAAAATGAAATTTGGCTGCTATTTTTTTCTGTGTTGATAATTTCTCTCTCTTCTTTAGGTACATTCACAACACAATATCTGAGCATCAGATACTTATGCAGATCCACCCTGGGGATAGCCCAATGCCCTCAAACCCTTCCCACGCCACACTGACCATAGAAAGGCAGGACCCTCAGACACAGGCAAAAGAAGTTAAACGGTAAGATTTTTTCATAAACTGTTACTTAATATCATGAAATAGTAAAATCATGTTTCACTTTGTTTTTAATAATGTCTATACAATCTTGCATGTATGAAAGATACATGGAGCTCACTCTGAAAGTAATATCTCTTATAATGTCAGAGACTGATGTTGGACTTATAGTTGAGCTGTTTTTTTCCTCTTTACAGATAGCAGCTGAGCGACAATTTAATAAAATGGCATCTGGTATAAAAATGCAAGCAAAGCAGTATTTCATTGAATTCAGTTGATGCTTATCGACACTTGTTCAATGTTTATGGACACCAAACTGTGGATGTGAACACTTGTTGGGTGGTGGGTAATGTTTTAACAGTGACCTACTTTGCCTTTTTATTCAAAATCCCTGCAAGACTGGAGCAGCAGTATTAGGAATTACTTACAGGAGGTTAAGAGTTAATAAACAAGAGAAGAAATGAGTGAGAGGTAAGACTGAGAGAATAAAGAGTCAACAAGATGTAATAAAAAGGAGAGAGAGAGATGGATTCAAAGAGAAGAGCAGTAGGATTGAAAATAACAAGAAAAACCAAACATATCCTCAGAGAGATTGTATAGATCATCCTTCATTACTAAGAAAGAAAAACTTACAAATTGATATGCTTATAACAGAACATAGAGCTGTACTTAAATACTTATATAAAGGTTTTGTTGCAACCAATTCATCTTGCATCTCAAACTCTATAGAGCTATTCCAAAGAGTATTAATATTTTAACAATATGATATATATGAAGCTATTGTATCGTTGATTTAAAAATTATTTGATTTTTTTTTTCTCTCCTAATGGTTAGAATATACACAACTCTCACCTACCAAATATACCACATTAGGAGGTCCGATATCTATCTGGATGCTCCCCACTTCCCTGTATTCAGGGTATCCATATCCAATTGGGTGCTCCACCGCCCCCCCCCGGCTCCATATGCAAGGTTCTGTGTCTAGTTTGGTTTCATATACAATTACACTAAAGTTATTTGGCTTATTTTAACCCTTAAGAGAAATCTCAATAAAAGTATTAGTATAAAGGCCTTCATTATAGTCTCAATGATCTTATTAGACTAGCTTGTTAGCTACTGTGCCATGGTGAGGTGTTCTTGTTGCTGATGAAGAACTTGATTTAAAAAAAAAAAAAAAAAATTGTGTTGATAAACAATGTGTTGCTTAATTATCGTTCCTTCTTTTACAGAATAACAGACTCTTCAGAAAGTTGTTTGCCTAATATACTCTTGTCCATCAGGAGAACATATATTCTTAGACTTATATTATTAATGATATAATAGGCATCAAATCACATCACTAATGTCACCTGTTTGCTGCCATGAGCTAGATAACTCTTATAAGAAAGTCATCAGCTTAGTGCAGACCTTGATCAATGGTAACAAATGGTGAAAAAGTTGGGGGGGGGGTGGCAAAGGCAATAGAATGTCACATTTAAATGGATTTTTCTTTTCTTTTGAAGTGAAGAAATAACTGGAAGCTATTGCCACGTGGATTAATTACAAATTTTTTCCTTTTTTTTTTTTCTTTTTTTTTAAAATTACATTTCTGTTACTTCTCCTGCCTTTTATCATATTAAGGATTTCTTCATAGGACTTTCCAAGCTCAGGAATGGTAATCTTCCTTATTTTGTATCTATCATCCCTATATAAAAATCTTGTCTATAAATGTTTTGTATATAATTTCTGCTCTACAATATTAGCTACCCTTTTTTCTTGCTTCAGAAAGAGCAGTTTAGCCCGACAATGCCAACTTTAACACACACACCCACCCACGTCTATTTTTAGCATCTGACCAATACATCTATTGCTGATAATTCTTCTTAAGAGAAAATAACTGGAAATTAAATATCACTTTAATAAATACTGTTAAGATCCTGCTTAATCACTCAATAACTATTTGTTCATTATATAAACCTTCCATTATTAATAATGACTGCTAAAAAAAACAAAAAACAAAACAAGTGTCAACAGTATCTGGAGAAGTATGGTTTTTTTGAAAGTTCATTTAATCAAAGATAAGCCAAAGCCATGTGGTTTCAATATAACATCTCATTTAAATGAAGATTTTTAGAGCAATTGAACTCAGATAATTGAACATAACTTACAGATGAAACTCTTAAAAATTACAATGAATATTTTCATTGGAAGTAGAACTGAACAGGCAATTTTCAGCTGTCAATGGTGGATCCTTTTCTCATTGTGATATAAATTATGTCTGGAACTTGAACTAAAATGCAGTGACAAATACTAAGACAAATTTGAAAGAGATAGAAGGAAAGACATAAACTCTAGCTGTTGAATACAGCTCAAATTGTGAAATGGTCAATTTTGTGCTTTCCAACTTTTTGTTTTGTTTTAATATACAATCAGTAAAATATTGGCAGAGGAAAGAAGTTATGAATCTTGCATCAAAAGCACAAATGTGACATTGAACAATGTAAGTAAAAGATCATTTTAGTTAAGGTTTTTTTTTTTTTTTAGTGCCATAGATGAAATAGCTCCTCTTACAGTTTGTGATTTATTCTTTCCACAAGATGGAAGCATCTCTGTACAAACAAATAAAATTTGCATATTTATTTCAATATTACACAAATTGTACAAACATTCAGTTTGTACAATTTTGTGCTTTATGATGTACAGAGCTATAAGTTCTAAGACATTTCAGGCTTGTTCAAATTATTAAAATATTTAATAAATTTAGATATTCACTCCTATTTCAAATCGGAGGGTTGAAATTTCTGGGACACATTATGAAAAAAGAAGGTTTGGAAATATGAATACTCGCAGAGTGGTATTGAAGGAAGAAGGGGTAGAGGAAAACTGAATGTAACTTGTGCAATGAGACGGTGAAGCAGGGGGCAAAGAGGACTAGTAAAGAGTCGAGCATTGCTTAGAGCTAAAAGGGACAGGAAGTTGTGGAGAGTATGTTCAGTTCTACTTTCAGTGAGAATATTCTTTGTAAAAAAGTTTTTTTTTTTTTTTTTTTTTTTATCTACCTACATCCTGAAGATCAAGCCAAAAATGGAGTACTGTTGTCATATTTGGGTGCAAGCTGCCCAGACCTCCCTCTCTAGCATTGATAAAGTTCAAAAGTGTCTTGGAGCCCTTGTGGGTGACAAATTATTCTACACCCATCAAACTCTCTCCCAAAGGTGGGATGTAGCAAGCCTCTTGCTGCTCTACCATTACTTCCACAGAAAATGCTTGTGTGAACTACATTCCCGGGCCCTGCCAAAGCAAGAACACACTATGTCACTTACATATTAGCAAACCACCCACATTCTCTCCATATTCCATTGGTGAAAAGTAAGTTCCACTTGACTAGCTTTTTCCCCCGTGAACCTCACTGTAAAAAAAAAAAAAAAAAAAAAAAAGGATACAAGACACATTAATGAGGATGATGATATATTTATTGATGATGATGATATTAGGTTTTGTTTTTTTTTATGTTAATGAAAATAAAACTGACTTATGAAGACTTACTATTTCTATAGATTTTTAAGAGAAAAACAGGAATTTTGTTAGAAAAAAAATACTTAGCAGCAAAGAGGTTAAAGAAACACAACTTTGAAATAAGCTTATCTTTTCCCAGCACAATGATTGGCAATTATGAAATTCATTTATTTGGCCTTGTAAATATTTCAAAAGCAGTTGTAGAAGATACAGTAGAGATATGTTCATCAAAATTCACAACTGAAATGATAACTTTTATGACTTAGCATCATAACTGGGAATAAATGAATTTGATGGTTTTTGTTTTTTGTTTTTGCTTTGCTTTTTTTTTTTTTATTCCAAATTAGCTTTCAACATAGATTGCGTGAACTTCTTCAGTGAAATGTGATTTGATGAGCTGTTTTGATTAGCATTCTCACCTTTTGTCGTTTTGATCATATCACTTTTATTAATCATCATTTTAGCCTCACTTAAGTGGAAGTGGGAGCATTTAGTAATCTTAAGTTTTCTTTTTATTCTACTACAGTACAGAAAAATTAAGGCATTAACATATAAGGGAGAAAAAAATATCACTTAGGTTGGGTGAGGGGGTTATATTGCAAAAATGCACCATGAACTGAGTGGCTTCCTCCATGGAATATAAATAATACATTTTTTTTTTCCCCCTCTCTCTCTCTCTCTCTAAAACCAAACAGATTTCTATTGCTTGATCAGTAACAATTAGAGAAACAAACTTATTATAAAACGCAGAGTGTGTGTGTGTCTGTAACGTTTATATATTGGATCGGATTTCCTACATTTTTCAACCGATTTCAACAAAACTTCACAGGACTACATAAAATTACCTTGTGGTGGTTCTAACAGCGCCAAAAATGGGAAAAATATAATTGTTTTTGCACAAAATCAATTTGAAAACACGATTAAGAGACATCGTGAAAATGGAAGGGGGACAACTCACATCGGGTTGTTTGTGTGTGTGGTTTCCTTTAAATATGGGATCGGATTTCCTATATTTTTCAGCCGATAAAACAAAAATTCAACGGTGGGGTGCAGGTAGTGTTTCTTATTCTCTTGCACACTTTTTTCTTTATTTTTAATATTCAGAATGCTTTAAAAATTCCATTTACAAGACAATTATTTATAATAAAATTCTATTCAATCAGGAGACTGAAAACATTGAAAAAAATGTTTTTGTTTGAGTTTGACCAATTCGTTAAAAAAAAAAAACTAATTAAGACATGCGTGTCCGTCAACCTTAAACAATAATCTAACGATCTCTACTGATTGTACGAATACAAACATCGGAATAAATTCTTTATCTTTAGGGAAAGATAATGAAATCTAAACATACACAAGTCCTAACTAAAAATAATAACCAGAAACTACTTTAAATACACATGGTGTCCAATTTTTTTTACTGTATTCAATAAGTAAAAATCATAAATTGTAAAAGATTATTATTACAGAAAGGCTACTAAATGAATAAGATTTGTTAGATCATAATTAATAAACCCAAATAAAGTTAATATTTTTTGTATTAGAAACAACGAGTGGAAAATATATTCAAACCAGAATTCTAATTATGAATCACCACAAGCAAAATATGCAATTTTTTTTTTACTGTATTCAATAAGTAAAAATCATAAATTGTAAAACTAAAAGATTACAGAAAGGCTACCTACATTTTTCAACTGATTTCAACAAAACTTCACTTTTTTTTTTTTTTTTTTTTTTTTTTTTTTTTGGCATGTAGTGTTTCTTATTGTCTTGCACACTTTTTTCTTTATTTTTTGCATTCAGAATGCTTTAAAAATTCCATTTACAAGACAATTGTTTATAATAAAATTCTATTCAATCGGTAGAGACTCATAACGATTGAAAACAATGTTTTTGTTTCAGTTTGGGTTTGACCAATACGTAAAAAAAAAAAATAATTAAGACATGCGTATCCCTCAACCTTAAACAATAATCTTTGTCAATTTTATTTTTCAGTCTTTATGATGGTGGATACTTGATCTATCTCTTACTGTTACATCTAGCTCTACTGCTAGTTATTCATATACCTGAGAAAGGGTTACCTCTTCCTCAAAATTATGGATAATTTAAGTTTGACTTCCCCCTCCTCTCTTGATGTCTAAACATGGTTTAATTAAAACAACAAAAGTGAGGTTGTTGGTTTAAATAATTCAGCAAATAACATTTTTTAAATAGTTATTTAAAAGAAATTGATTTGTAAAAATTATAAAGAGTAATTTTGCAGAATGTATTTTTGTATCTGCAAAAATCATAATTACATATATGTTGAAATATAAGCCTCAGTTATTTCTGTCCTTCATGTTGTCTCATTCTGTTTTCCATTCAGATTTGTCTCTTTACCATTTTAGACATTGGTCTGTTGGTAAGCTCTTAATTGCAAATGTATTCGATGTTTGAAAATTTGTTTATCAAAATATTTCAGCAAATACTCAAATAAAATCAAGCGCTAAAAAAGTGTAATGTCAAGGTTATAGCAAAAAACATCAGGGAATTCACTCTCTTTTCAGAAGAGTTCTAGTCTGGCTGAAGAAAGCCTATCTTGAAATTTCTTTTTCTCTTCATTTTTACATGTAACAGTATTCCAACTCTTCACAGAAAGTCAGTTCGATTACAAAATACAGAAATGTGCAAATGTCAATTATGGAAGTCAAGGAAAGGATAAAAAAATAAAATAAAAAGGTCAAATCCTTTTTAATTCTGCCATTTGTTGCCTGATTTTTATCTGTATTGACTCTTTATATTTGCTTCTTCCCCCCCCCACACACACACACACCTTGCTCTAAATTGATTTATTTTTTTTTTTTTTTTTTTTTCTTTTTGTCTTCCATCTTCTTTGCAGGTTCAAATGCAGCTTCACAGGTTGTACACGTACTTACAGTACTGCGGGTAATTTAAAAACACACCAAAAAACTCACAAAGGTAAGAGGGAGTCTTGTATAATGCTTACCAACTTAGCTGTTACTTCTAGTACACGTGTACATATATTTAATTATTTACCTTACCCTCCTCCAGCCTAATCAGTGCAACAGGCCCCTGGACTTATTCTTAAAAATATGCATATTCTTGTATTCATCCATTTTCAGTAATTGTTACCAAATTTGTTGTATTTGCTCCCCCCTCCCTCCTACACATGAAAAATGCAAGGAAATAAATTGTCAGATTTGGATCAGACAATCCAGAATAAGAACTGTTAATATTAGGGGCAAACTGCTATCTTTAAATCCTCATAGGGAACCTTTTTGCCTTCCATCAGTATGACTGATGCTAACCTCCAGAAGAGCAAATCATTGTACCATCTTGGTTTCACATTTTCCACCGACCTGAAGTTGGACAATTATATTAAATCAATTGCTAAGTCATCTGTTATTTATTTATTTTTTTTTTTTTTTTTCTGCACTTCTTGCCTGTGGAACTCTGTTTCAGTTTCTGGTTTACCTGCCACTTACATTCTTCAAAAATTTAAATGCAATGTCAATTGCCATCTTCTGTCTTCCTGAAATCACTTCTTTTATTGTCCTTCATCCTCTCTTCGCTTTCACACCTTATAACCTACTGCATCTTAGTGGTGTTATCACCTTGCTTGGGGTGAAATGATTTAAAAGAAAGAAAAAAGAACAATTAGCAAAATGATTGTCAAATGCGAGATATCTTTGAATATGGTTAGTGGAATAAAAAAGCTTGTTGACAAAAAATTTAAGGATAACATTTTGGTTACAGATAGTTTCTTAAAGGTTCACTGTCTGACAATGTATCTGATATTTATTGCTAATGTTTTTTTTCCTAAATAAATATTTTTCTCCTATTCTGTCAATAATTTTGAAAATTCCCCTCCTCCTTTTGAACCCAATGTGTTTCTAGAAACAATAAGGAATACTAAAATGCGATAAACTCTTTAAAATTTGAGAAATCAGCATTGTGTGATGGATTTATTTCAAGTTTTCAGTTCCGTCTTTTAAATTCAATAGCAATAATCAACAAGAAATAATTAAGTAATCAAAAATGTATAAAACATTATAAAATAGTTACAAATAACCACATTTGAATGCGCAATTATTTCTACTCAATAGTCTATCATTACTGCCAACCTAGTAACCATCAGGGTAATACAATTGTCCCTAATGCACCACTAACAGCATATATAAATAGTTGAGCCAAAACACAACACATATGGCCTGAAGATTGTGCTGCAGCATGAAAGTCACAACTTGCTATTGACTTCAGTGTCCACTTTTATATTTATATATAAGATATACTGTGTGTGTGTGTGTATATATATATATATATATATATATATATATATATATATATATATATATAGTGCTCAATATTAAAAATATTAAAATAATATTAAAATATTTTTATCCTGACATTGATGTTTCTTAGTAAAATTTCCATTTTCAATTTTATTGAAAAAATTGGAAATATTGTTCAGGCACTACCCCTGAAGACTGGAAATTTTACTAAGAAACATTGGTGTCAGAATAAAAATTAATATTTAAAAAGTTAAGTAATCTTTATATATATATATATATATATATAAAATGTTGGGGTGGCAATGAAAACTTGACTTTAGCACGAAGGAATTTTTAAAAAATCTGTTTTTTGTCATTTAGTCAGATTCTGGGAGTGGTTGGGTTGAAACATTTTCAGCAATCATGTTTGTGTTAATAATTGCTTCTTTTTTTTTCCTTTTTTATGGATATAATGCTAGTCTACATAGTAAGATAACTATTTCAGTCATTTGTGAAGAAATGTTTTAAAAGTTAGCATGTAAAAAATAAAATAAAAAAAAAATAAAACTTATGTAAGCAAAACATTGAAACTTAACATTTGTTCAAAATTATTCTAATGATTTGTATCAAATATAAGACACATTTGTTGATTTATTTGTAAAATGTTTTAGTGTTGAATAATGAATTGATAATTTTAGAAGGCATCTTTATTTAATAAACTGTGATTATTGAATAGAAATCTTAGCTTCTATTCTAAAATGTTAAAGCATTTTTTTTGTATATTTCAATAAAACCCTGGGAAATGCCAGATATTTTTACATTACACTAAAACAAATATTGTGTGTGTTTTCTAATCACACATTGGGAAGCATATTACCATGAGAAAAAAAATACTCTATTTTTGACTTGAATGTCTTTCATGAAACCTTGAATTACTTTTTGCTAAAATATAATTTCTCTTTCAAACAAAGATTATTGATGTGTCGTATAAAAATTTGTAGGAGGAAAAAAAAAATAATAGCTTTTGTGTCACACAAAAGCTTGTAGAACATACAGAGATCTATAGAGACGTGGAATCTTTAGCATACTTCAAAGTTTATCCTGGGAATCATTAACCTGTGGACAACCAGCTGTGAGTTTCAATGACCTTTTGCAAACTAACTCACCACAATCTGTGACTGTTAGCAACCCATTGTTCCAAATATATTTGATGCTTTTATTTTCACCATAGGACAAAGCTTACAAAACTAGATTTCATGAAAATTGGATTAAATTGCCTAAAGCACAAAATCCTTGAGTTACCAATCCAAGAATTTGGTTACTGGCATGACTCATTATCATGATTAGTCATGAGTTTTCAATTAAACTGAAGATTTTAATTTTAAAAGATTTTTTATCAGAAATCTTGAAGAATCATCCTTGATATTTGGACCAGCATGCTCTTCTTGGTTGTTATGCTCACAACATTTCTGTTGTTGTATCCTCTTTTTCAAGTGTAAATGGAATACAATGTCAGGCACTGGCAACTTCATCAGTAGACCTAGCATACAAATGAGTATCATCTGGGAGCTTATAATTTAAAAAAAAAAGGACACAAAACTTCCACCACCTTTAGTACATACATTTAGGTTTAAGGTTCAAAAATGACAACACTGGACTGTTGATTAAAATATATCAGGTTCCCTAGCAGTTGTAAATTTAGTCACTGTGTCTGATAATATGCAAAAGTTATATACTCTAGTTTAGGAAAAGAAATGAACAAATGAGACAAACATGAATAAAACCAGTGAGTATTAACTGTTATAAATTATCTCCCCTAAACATGGAAAGCAGAATAAAAAAGATTTACTCCATGTCATATCTCGATTGTGTGTGAGGGCTGTGAAGGAGTTAATTTGTTAATAAATCAATAATTATTGAAAGTATAGAAAATCTTTCAAGCATGTCAGACAAATTCTTTGCTAAAACATTTTGATGTCATATTATTCTATTATTAAACATAAGACTGATCTAATACTTAACTGTAAATTGATGCTTAATATTATTTATTAAGCATCAATTTACAGTTAAGTATTACTGGTCCTCTGTGGATTATATAATTAGAATTGTACATCCCACCCTGAAAAAAATTACAAAAATATTTATAAGGAGGTGCTGAAAAGGTTTTTAGTCCATCTCACTACCCAAAGTCTGACCAAATATCAGAAACACAGAGTTATACAGTATGCTATATTTTTGGGTAAAAGTGCTCAATATCAGGGATATAGCTTATGTAAATATAAAAGTGGACACTGAAGTCAACAATCTTCAGGTTATGTGTTGTCTTTTGGCTTGACTACTTATATATGCTGGTCAATGGTGCGTTATGGTTAGCAAGGTCTATTGTATTATCCTAACATTTATTGGGTAGGTGGTAACAGTTATATTTCAAATTATTCTAGAGGATACTGAGTAGAAATAATTGAATCTGAATACAGTTATTTATAAATTATTTTACATCATTATTTGTTAACGTTTTATTCCTTATTTATGATTACATAATTATTTGTTTATTATTGCATTTTTTATACTTGAAAGTTTGTCAATTTGTTTATTATTTACTTTTAGATTTTTGTTTGTTTATTTTAATATATGACTAATGGTGGGTAGGTGACAAAATAGGAAAAATTTCTGTTTATATTTTAATATTTCTATATTGGGTTAGTTTGACATAGCTAGCTATGGATGTAACAACTTTTGCTGCTGATATCTACAGAGTTAAGGTAAATACTTTGTTCCCTCAACCATTCTTTTCTCTGTTCACGCTGGTAACAGGCCATTTTGTCTACATGTCTGACAATGGGACAGAGTACCATATAGAGCTGGCTTGTCAACACAAGAAGCAAATTTCCCACCCTTTCAAGTGGGATGGATCAGTCTGCCTTGAAATGCAGTATTCAAAATCATGATTTTTTTTTTTTTTTTTTTTTTAACCTTCTGGGTTGATACCAGTCAGTGGGAGCAATCAAGTCATATATACCTTTGCCATGAGATGGGCTATTGAATTCATTGACACTTGAAACAGAAATCCAATATTAGATCAGCTACACCTGCTTTCTAACTGAAAGAATTTGTCATGCATTTTAAGATTTAAATTTTTCTTTGAATGAAAATGTGATTATTAGAATTTCGTTAACCATGTACAGATGGACCAACCAAATCTTGGCCAATTACAACACATTTGTTTACAAATGCATATTGTAATTCCAATTAATGGTAAAAAGCTATTTGCAATTGAATCAGCCAAAGCACCATTACTACTTTCATGTAGTGACTGTATTTTTTTTTTTTTTTTTTTTTTTTTTAAATAGCTGATCAAATTTCAATGCAATGACATAAATAGGCATGAACTTAGAAAGTCCTAGATAGTGTTCTTTTGACTCTGGTGACCGATTCAAAGTGGGTAGAAAACAATGAATTTTGTTTTCATGATAATTCAGATTTTTTCAGCACTGGCAGTTGTCCAAATTAAGAGTCAAGACCATGCAGCTGATGCACTCATATTGAGAGTATGTTTTGTTGCCAATTTTATTGCATTCTCTTTCTAACGAAATGAATCTCTACATGGCTGTATATACTGAGCATTCAAATTTAAATTGAGTTTCATTAAAACTTGTAAAATTTTTAAAAATTGATTCAATCTGAAGAGGGTGATGATATCAATGAGAAAAACATATAAAAGTTACAAAAACCGTACTCACTGTTATTGAAATAAATTTTTCTCTGGGCGCTTTTTGAAATGTACACTATTTCGAAATGTACACTATTTAGTTCGTTGTTTTGACTAATTTTCTTGCAATGAATGAGTTGAAGAATTAAAGAAGTAAGCATTATTTATTATAATTTGTATTTCTTCAACTATCATTGCACAATTTATTATATGATTTTTATTCCTTATTTACTATAAGAATTTTCCCAAAATAAGATTAATGTGAACTGGTTTTGTCACCTGTTAAATATTATGCATTGTATTTTTTCAAGAGAAATAGGTTATTCATTCTCTGTGTCTCTGTCAAAGTTCTCACAGATTATATAAACCATAAATTTCTTTTGTATAGTTTTGTCCTACTTTACAACCATTGCAAAATTCTTTCCCACCCCCGCCATTTTGGGCATTATGTATTATTTGTACTTGACATTAAAGAAATTTAAACAATCAATTTCATCTTTTAAAACCCGTTTTCACTTATTATTATTAACAACTACATAATGTTTTTGTATTTTTAGGAGAATATCACTTTGTTTGCAACCAGGAAGGTTGTGGTAAGACGTTTCTGACCTCCTATAGCCTCAAAATACATGTCAGAGTTCACACAAAAGAAAAACCTTATGAATGTGATATAATTGGCTGTGCAAAAGCTTTTAATACATTGTACAGGTAAGTGTGAAAATTTCATCTGCCATTCACCATTTTATTTTAATTTCTCTTGGTCATTATTTAAAGAAAATAAAGATCAACAAGTTATCTAATATTTACTAAACCAGGTCTGAGAGCAGGGGGCAGAGGTACCAAAATAATCATCAAACTCACTCCACTGGAATGTCTTGGGAGATTGGCTTGCTTATCATTTTTCTATGGCAAGTACCCATTAGATTAGTTTTGCACAGAGTTCACTGCCAATAGCTTGTGTGACTTATTTGTTTATTGTTAAGCATCTAATACATATTTACTAAAATTGCCTTAATCTTACATGTAATCTCATTATGGCAATGATCTTTGATGACATATAAGACCCCCTCCTTCCTTCCTCTTTATATTTTTAGCGAACCTTCTGGCCCCTCAAATGATCACCCTGTTATTCTTTTTCCTCTTTTTAGCAATGTACTACAGGCTCTAATCAATACTGAATTGGTTAAGCATCTTACTTCACATGGTCTTCTTTTGGATAAATAATATGGCTTCCGTTTCTCCAGGTCTACTGCTGATGTGTTAACAGCTGTTACTGAATTTCTCTGGCTTTAGATAAGAATCCCCCCCCCGTCTTTTCTCCAAATATTTTTCTGGCAATTTTTCTGATGTGATACCCTCCTTCGTGTCTCTACCGCATGAGTTTAAACATACTGCTAGATTGGCAGCTAGGTTTCACTGTTGAACTAGTGAGATGCAACCATACATTCTATTCTAATAGTTTCTTTTCTCACTTGTGAGACTCCCCCCACTTCCCAGCCATCTACATGCTTCAAAAATGTAAATGCAAAGCCAATTGTCATCTTCTGTCTTTCTGAACACATTCTTTTATTGTCCTTTCTCCTCACTAAAGTCTTATTCTCTTTCACTCCAAGTAACCCCTTTGCATCTTAGTAACATTATTGCCTTGCTTGGGACAAAATAATTAAAAAGAGCCAAAGAAAGGTTTGATTATTGGTAGTCTACAGCATCAGTGTAAACATTAGACTACCATGTATACTTCAGCTTTGTATATAAGTGTGTCTGTGACTCACACACACACACACACACACACAAAAAAGACCATTCTTAGGGGATAAATATTCTTGTTTCCTAATCCTTGTTCTGCAACAATAATTCAAACTTGTATAAAGAAAAATTACACATAACACACTTGACTAGGCCAATCTCTGTTATCATACCGACCTCCCTCATTGAGATTAGTTGGTGGAGTGGGGGTGTCATAGTTTTCCCAACCCTGCACCACTGTTAATTGTGAACTCCATAATCTCTTCTATGCCTGCTTTTGTATTGTGCCTCACCAGGACAAAATGCAGTTTTGAATTCAGACTTGTACTTTCTTTAGACTGGTTGTCAAACATGGCTAGAGAGTGCAATCTGCTCTACAATTTAACCCATAGCTGGTGGGGAGAAGAGATGGATTCGTACCTTTCTGAAGTGTATTTGTATGAAAGTGAAGGCAATGAAATCCACTGGAATTTGTACTTGGCATGCTGTTTCTTTTGTTATGTGCCACTAAGTCCTTAATATACCAGTACATCATCTGATGTTATATTAGATGATTATACTTTTTAAAAAAAACATTTACTTAAATTTACCCAACTTTCAAATTGATAATTTATATATAATATTGTTTATGAGAGTAGACATGAAACAAAATGCAACTGACAGAAAAACAAATTTGCAGAATGATTAATTGAATCAAGTGATCCTCTAAAAATTTTTTGCATACAACTTTTTTTTTTTTCTAAAACTGCAATGCTACAAAACTAAGACCTGCTACAGAATGCAGAAATTTGATAAAATATTTATAATTAATTTCTTTCTAATATTTTTGTTACAATTTGACTGTTTCTATTTTTCAATTTGTCTTGTTTTCAGATTACGTGCCCACCAACGTCTTCACACGGGGGACACTTTCAACTGTGATGAAGATGGCTGCACTAAATACTTCACAACCCTCAGTGACCTTCGCAAACACATTCGAACGCACACCGGGGAGCGGCCTTACAAGTAAGCCTTGAGCAAAATCACAGAAGCTGGTTAAAAGTGATTAACTCAATCTACACAAAAATTTTCACATTTCTGACACTATACAAAATGGATAAGCTTCAAATTAGAAGTTATTAACTTCTAACACCCCCCCGATTCTTTCTCCATGTTACATGTATTAGATTAATACACTTATGAAACTTTAATTCAGCCATTCTTCACTTAATGACTTACCTGTTTAACAATTCCCCCTCCCCCAACTTAACTGCTATAAATTCAACCAAAATAAAAAAAAAAAAATGTTCAAAATCCAACTCATCAGCATTTTACAGAAACTTTGATCATGTTTTGTTTTTTTTTTTTTTTTTTCTCACTTTCTTCAGAATAAGTCAAATGAAAAATAAAAATAAGCAACTGGTTAGCAGTATTGATTTTACTGCTTTTAAACTACAAATTTCCTCCCAAAGTCGACCTTGCTAACCAGACGCTCCTTCCTAGCTAAACTGGTATAGCATATGATGGTTCGGTGTAGGATACAGGTTCAATTCCTGTCAGAGGACACATATTTTCTATGAAAATTCTCGGACATTCAGGCGAGTAAATGTTGTTAATACTGTTTATTATAAACAGAGCATTTACTTAAATATTTGTGTCTATATAAATAACATGTAACAATAAGATATATTAAAATACTTGTCGGACTTAGTCCATTTTGTAAGTGTGTATGTGTCTCTCTCTCTATATATATATATATATATATATATATATATGTATATATATGTATGTATTTTAGGCTAGGGTGTCAAGATTTTCCTAGAGATGGTGCCTTGATAAAAATTCAGTCTATTTGGACTACCAGAAGTGTCTGAGTTGAACATCAGGAAAACATTCATAAAACCTTGTCTCAAATCATTGACAAATTGTTTGTCAGACAGGACCCTCCTTGTTTTGTGCAAGATTAATCCCGGTCCTGCGTCAACACAAAAAACATGTCTATGTATGTATGCATGCAAACCAATGTACAGAATATAGGCCTAGTTTTTCAATTTGTTTGTAACGTTTACTGTTCAGTATTTTGAACATTTAGAAATAAATTAGCAATGTTCAAAATGTTTCAAAAGTGACATTAAAAATATCAGAACCTGATTGGCACAAACCCATTACACACATAGTATGCCTGAAATAGCACTCAGTTACAACTTCTCATTTAGTGACCAACTTGTTTAAGCACAAGGTTGTTAGACTGGAACCTGGTCATTAAGGGAGGAGTGACTATTTACTTTTTCCTATTCAATATTCAACAGATAATCCAACCTTGGCAATGCGTAGATCATTTATTCCATTATTAGTGTAGTTTTCTATATCACAGGTTGAATTTGTGAAACAAAAGGGTCCAAATTTTAATTCTCTCTCATTATTACATTTTAATACAATTAGCCATATGCTGATCATCAGTTATCAGTGTTGGTCAAAGTTGCAATGTGCTGAGCTGTCATGATGATGAAGGCTGGATTGAAAAGGTCATTAAAAAACAAAGCAGAACATCTGTTTTCAAGGTTTGGTCATAGAAATTAAGCACACTTACGTGAACTTAGTCAGGCATGGGGGGGGTTGTTCACTTTATCAAGAGCTAAATCTAACAGCTTTTGATGTAGATGTAGCTACGATTCTGATGCTTCCTCAAAACTAGAAAACACACACACACGCACACACACACAGCTTACCTCTCAGGACAGCTGTTCTTGTGATGAATTTACCTCTGGTAGAATTCACACAATTCACTCTCCATCTTGTGTATCCTTCTATCTATTTCCTTCCTCCATTCAGCCACCCACCCATCCTTCCATCCATCTCCTTACTTCCATCCCTCCTTCCTTCGATCCGTCCATCTCCTCCTTCCTTCCTTCGATCCGTCCATCTCCCTCCTTCCTTCCTTGATCCGTCCATCTCCTCCTTCCTCCTTTTCGATCCGTCCATCTCCTCCTTCCTCCCTTCGATCCGTCCATCTCCCTCCTTCCTCCCTTCGATCCGTCCATCTCCCTCCTTCCTCCCTTCGATCCGTCCACCTCCTCCCTCCTTCCTCCCTTCGATCCGTCCACCTCCCTCCCTCCTTCCTTCCTTCGATCCGTCCACCTCCCTCCCTCCTTCCTTCCTTCGATCCGTCCACCTCCCTCCTTCCTTCCTCCGATCCGTCCATCTCCTTCCTTCCTTCTTTCCGTCCATCTCCTTCCTCCATCTGTATATGGGATTTAGATGATAATGCATATTCATGTCTTTGTCTATTACACATATTTGTTGTTTTATTTTCGCACGTTGATTTGGGAACGTTTTTAGATACATACCTTTTGTTTTAGATATAAAAAATTTAAAAATGGATTCAATAAAGTTTGGCAATGTAATATAAATGTTTTTAATGTACATGCATAGTTTGTTAGTCACTAGTAATCCAACAAAATACTTTTGACATAAAGAATTGTTTTGGGTGGGGGTAATGAAGATGGCATTTGTAAAATCCAATGTTATGGACAGTTTTGTTTCTGTGTATTACAAATGAATTTAAGTGATTGTCTAAATGTAAATCCCTTATGTTTGTACAAAGTACTTTGAGGGATTACTAATATCTATATTACCAACTATAAACTCACGTCAAAATCATATTCCATCACCAATCTTTATTGAATCCATTCTTTAAGCATCTAACGTGTGTTTATTTAAAAAAAAAAAAAAAAAAAAAACGGTATGTACATAAAAACATTCCCAAATCAACATGCAAAAACCACCAAACATAATGTCTACTAGTCATACACATTATCATTTAAATTTTATATAGACAGACTAAAATTATTATACACTCTATCTCCCCAATAATCTAGCTGAATGCATAATGTATTTCCCCAAGTGTCCCTTGTTTGGTGGGCCCCCCAGACTGAGAATGTATTTTATCAGCTGGATCTTGCTACTTTTAAACACTTAAATACCTGACACCATGTTTTCTGCCAAGACTAAAGAAAATGCTAATCAAACTTTTTCATTTGACTTTCTCTTTTTCAACTGAAATTAACACATTTCCGGAACAAGATTCTGGAAGGCAAATATCTTTTCACTGAACGTTTAACTTGGGCCACATAAACACTGAAATATTAAAACCACCTCCATCATGGGAAAATCCACATATATAGTGTCTAGTCACTACTAATAAAAACATTTTTCCTATTATCTAAATTTTCACATTTGAATTTGTATGCATAACACAAAGTACTCAAATATGCAATGTGAGGTTGTTTTTTTTTTTATAACTTCAAGCAGATAGAAAAACATTGTTTTCTTTGAGAATTTAAGAGTGATAGACTAAAACCCTATAAAATACATCCATGAATAATTAAAGCCAATCAACTCACACAAACAAAAGTAAAAGCAAGTGTAAATCAAAAAAAATTATATTCCAGAAATTAAGAAACTCCTCAATTCCTGGAATGTAATTTATATATATATATATATATATATATATTCTTATGAAGACAATTTTCATGGAACAGAGAACAGAGTAGATAGAGGAAAAATTCTTAATGACTGCTCTTACTGCTTTGACTCTGAATGTAATATGGACTGACTACTCATACTTACTATTTGATATATCATCCTTTTATTTATATCTGGCATGCAGGCTTAGTAGTAGACACATGCATATGTATGAATATGTTATAGAAAAATGATTGACTCTATTTGCCAGTGTGTTACTTTAAGAGTATAAAAGTTCTAAAAACTTTATAACTGTAAATGCCAAAAAGCTAAAATTTTGCAGATTATTAATTTTGATATGTTTTAAATACTGGGTAATTCCCATTACCAATTCCCATAATTTTTTTTATTGATTAAATTTTATGTTAACTTTGTATATACTGAGTAAATTTTCAATAAAGAGTTTTTTTTACTGAAGTTGCTTAACAGAACATGTTCTAGTTATATATCTAGCATTTTGTTGCTTTCTAATTTGTTCATTTTATTAAATTTTAATTTATATAGATTTTTAAAGCTTTCCTTCACAAGCACTACAAGGTCATCTATCTTGCCTGCCATCTAGCTATTTACCTAAATCAAAACCTCCCAAGTTAGTGTTTGAGTTCTGAGTATTCTAAAGAGCTAATTATATATATATATATATAATTAGCTCTTTAGAATACTGATTTTAAAATTGTAGTTCAATATAACGTATTCTAACCCAAACACCCCTTTTAGAAAAAAATCTTTAAGTATACAAGTACGAATTTAATGGAAAAATACTGAAAAACTTTTTGTCGTTAATAAAAAAAACAGACAACATGCAATGAACGGATGTCAAAATTTGTTGAAAAATACACCCCTACCCTCCCTAAACTTAACCTCTTTTTTGAATGTAACTCATAATTGATGTAACAATAGTTAATAAAAATGAACATGCTACCACCCCTGTCTAAATGATTGGATTTCTCTGTATCCTTGGAAACAAGAAATTATGAATTATATGTGCATTTAAAACTCAGTAAATTTAAAAATAAGTTATTCTAAAATTCGCTTGAAGATGAAACAGAACTAATGCTTTTAATTTAATTAAATTTGAAGTTTTTAGCTTCGGTTTTTGAAACATGGTAATTCCTGTGTAGCAAAGAAACCATATTTTAAATCAGTTAATTTATAATATATATACACACACACTGTAATTTCATTGCTAATGACTGTTGTAAAAAGGTATTAAAATTAGGAAGTGTAAGTGGTCAAGAATTAGTAGTTACTAATAGAATAGGTCTATTTATAATGTATTGCTAATGATTTAAAATGTAGAAGGGATTGCCATTGTTCAGGAATAAAAGTAATCATTCATAACAGAATAACATTATTTCATGAGCTTATGAAACCATTTGATATTTTCCTCACCACCAAGCAACTCTAACATTTGGTCATTTTTAAACATGTTTATTGCATTTTGTTTTTCTTTTCAAATTATCTAATCGCACAAATTGTCATCTAAGATTTGTTTGCATTTATAAAAAAAAAAAAAAGTGGGGGAAAAATAAAAAAATCTGATTCTGACAATTTAAGTGAATCTTTTTGTTTTCATCATCAGAACTGGACCCCCCCACACACACACACACACACACACACTTAAACTTTTTTTTTTTAAATAAAACTGGAAAAAAAAATTCTAAAAAGAATACTTATCAAAAATAGTTGATTTAAAAAGAATAATTTTTGTTAATATTTCAATGCTTATTCACACCATATTCTGTTTTTCTGATGACATGGGATAAAGTACACTAAAGAATCACAAGTTTGTTTATCTTTTCTTTTTTTTTTCTTTTTTTTTCCTTCTTTAAAGATGTGGTGAAAATGGATGTGGAAAAGCATTTGCAGCCAGTCACCACTTAAAAACCCACACTCGGACACACACTGGTGAGACATCTGCATTGTTTCTTTTCTTTTACAATATTTATTCATTTATAAAGAATTTTGTATTAGAAAGGAAAATTAAAGTTCACTTCATATAGAAGTGTAGTATTTTGACAGTTTTGTTTACTTGTAGCAACAAAATGACACAGGGATCCTGCTCCTTCATAAATGGGCAATATATATAATATATATATATATATATATTAATCATGTGAGAACCTTTCTTGCCTTCCCTCAGCATTGCTGATGCTAATCTCTAGGAGAGTGACTTATTGCATTTTCTCAAGCTAATGTTTTGCACTGATATGAAGTGGAAAGACTATATATTGAATCAATTGCTAGGCCTGCTGCTAGAAAAGTTGGTTCATTGTGTTGTGCTAGACAATCTTTCTCACCACAATCTCTTACACATTTATTTAAAAGTCTACCATTCATCCATACATTGAACATTTCTGTCATATCTGCAATGTTATTGGTCCTGACCTGGCATCTCATCTTCAGTCTCTTTCCCAGCACCATAATGTAGATTCCCTGTGCCTTTTCTATAACTATTTTCATGGTAATTGTTCTAATGAGCTTTCTTCTTTGGACTAGTTAGGATTTCATAGAGAAATTGTGGTATTATGGTAACTGTAGTAAGAATGGTAAGTGAGAATGTGTTTTGGTGAAAGGAAAATTATTACATTTTGGGTCAGTAATTGTTTCTAACTAAGTTAAATACATGACAAGATGAAGATCAGCTTTCTCCATCCACCTTCCCTTTTTGGTCTGGTGCCATATCTCTTGTATTTTTAACAAAAATAAATATTGATTTCCTCTTTGGGATCTAGACCTTATGAATTTAAGCACAGTACTAGATTGGCAGCTAGGTCTCATCATTTTACAGTTGAAATGGCTAGATGTAGTTGTAAGTTCTATGCTAAATCTCTTCTGGCTTCTTGTATTCCAGTAAACTTGAATCTTCAAAAATTTAAATGCAATGTCAATTGTTATCTTCTGTCTTTCTGAACCCTGTTCTTTTTATTATTCTCTCTCCTTAATATTGTTTTCTTTGTTTCATATTCTCTCACACTCGGTAACCTCTTGCATCTTAGTGACTTTTTGCCTTGCTTGAGGTGAAATAATTACAAATATAAACTGCTTGTACCAAGCTAGAATATTGTGTAATGTTAAATTATTATGCATAAGTGGCCATCCTATGGCCTGTAGATACTTTTTTATGCCAAAACCCTAACGCTAAACCTAATTGTTATACTTTTTAGATGTCATCCAGAGTTGAAGGTCTATCATCATGAATGAATAGAACCATGCGTTACACAAAATCAAATAAGGTTGACTGCTTTGTCTTACATTTTCGCTCTTTATCTCAATGTCAAAATCTTTAAAATCCATTTTCTAATGAAAGATAAATTAGAAACTGTTAAAGAGAAAGTAACTGCCGGGGGGTGGGATTTGTTAGCAATTTGGGATTACGGCCATATCACAAGGAAATACCAGTTCCTGTATGATCACCAAATTTAAGCAATGTCGAGCCTGTCTGTACCTAGATGGGTGACTACTTGAGAATACCAGATGCTGTAAGCTTGAATGTACGGGTGGTGTAACGGTTCAGAATTGTTAATTGGAGAGCAGAGTTCCAATTCCATTTGGGTTCGTTATATTCACTTATGCATAAATACCTTTGGGAAGGTATAGATCCACCTCTTCTCCCTCCAGCTATGGGTTAATTAGTGAAACTTGTTTCACTAAATTATTATTAAAAAAAAAAAAAAATTCTTACAATCTAAAAATATTTTCTAGCTTTAAATAATCTGCAAAGGGTTGATAATTGAAAAAAAAAAAAAAAAAAAATGATCAATCAATCATGATAGCAATTTTAAAAAATAGCTTTTGCTATAAAGTAGTAATTGCATTATACATGAAAATAAAATATATTCAATCTGTCCACCCCTACCAAAATATAAATCATCTCCCATTTTGCATTAATGAAAACAGTATTTCTTTTCTTTCTTTTATCTGGAGTTATTACATCATATATCTATTTATCTATCTAATCCTCCTCAAACAAACACACTTCCAACCTCTTCTTTCTAACCATTTTGATCAGACATAGTTCCAATTTATTTTTTCTGTTTCCAATGTCATTTATTGATGAAGGTTCTTGTTGATCTTTTCCTAAAACTTGGATTTCATCATACAAACTGATGCACAATTTCTTGTTTACTTCTCCAGCAACAGCCACTTAGCAATGTTTGCCTTTCACAGATTGCATCCATAATCTTTGCTAGATTGCCAAATAGTTAGTTCTTCATTGGACACATGTTACTTTAGGCTGACATTTAGTGCTGCTGTCAATAGTTGAGTGTACATGCCATCTAGGTTTTTCTGTTTGTTTGTTTTTGTTTTTTTTTTTTTGCCAGTGATTTTTATGAATGTCCCAAGTGTTTGACCCATAATAAGAGGATTGTTTCTAGTGTTGACATAAAGAATGATTCTTTCAGACTTTTTTTCATTTTTTTATTTACAGATTGGATTCATTTTTGATAGTACTGTCCATGCCTTTCTAATTCTGTCTTTTTCCGAAGGAATTCATCTGTAATCCAAGAAAAACAAAAAGTCATGTTTGCTTTAAATTGTCACCTTTTTGAAGTTTATAACATTCCACATAGCACTTTGCTCCTTGTTATTTTAAAATATTATTCCAAAGTATTTGATTTCTCTCTAGAAATATATTAGAGGAAGTATTTGTATGAAATACTTTGATACAAAAGAGGGTGAAAACAAGTCTCCTCCTCTCCATAGAGCAAAAGGTAATCACAGGGAAACTACAATAATGAGTTTGATCATCACTGGGTGCTTTACATATGAGGCCTTATACCAGATTCATTTGACTTGAGTAAATAATATTTAATTTAGGGTGCTTTGCCATGGAACAAGGATTAACAAGCTGATCTCGTAGACCGTTCGTAAACTTGAAAGTTTGACTGTTTCTTGTGATTTTTTTTTCTAAGCTAATAATAAACTCAATACAGAATTTCTCTTCTTGGGTGAATGAAATTTGTAAAACTTCTCATTTTCTTCCTAATTTTCAAAACTAAATTTTGGTTAAATAAACCAAAATATCTTTTAAAAGAAAGAAAATGTCTGTCTTATGTAAAGCATTGGCTTTTTTGCTGTAAAAGTTCACGTAATATCTTGAGTCATTTGTCAGTAACATGCAGCCTGAGGTGACAGCCTCTGCTTTGTATTGGACCAGTCAGTTGTCTTTTAATCTGATGCTTCTAACCATTTGTTTTGTTACTAGCTGCTGCCAATAACTTTTTTTGACTGTCCTCATTAGCTCATGTGAGTTGCTACTTAATTAACCTTGTTAACCTTCTTAATTTCTTTACTGGACTGTACAGTATTTAATCAAATGATTCACTCTAACAAACTAGAGAACAAAAAAGTAGCCATATAAAACTGTTGTCTGTAAAGCAGCAACTGTTTTTGTGTTTCTGTATGAACATAATTATCATTTGGTGTAATGATCACATGTTTAGGTACTATTAGATATTTATATAACTGGATATCGTAAGCTTCAAAAGACTGAATGTAATGGATATGGGGCACAAGTGTTTTGTTCTAGGATTGTACGTTTACCTTCAGCCAGGCTCGGATAAAAATATTCAGTTGACAATTTGGACAGAGCTTTGTGTACTTTTAATGTTATTCTCTGTATGTAAACTATTTGTTTATAAATTATATTGACTTTGTCTTTTTTTTTTTTTTTCTTAAAAAAAATTGTTCTACACTGATAAGAAATCTATCCCAGCATTCATTAACCATTCATTGGGGTGTTTGAATAATCAACAAAATATTTTTCTTTGATATTTAGCAAGTGGCAAGTCAAATTTTCATTATTAGTTAAGTAGTATTCTGAATACCTCTATCATGTAACTATAAGTTTCCAGTTTTAGTCACAATATTTGTAGGAATTTGAAGCAGTTTTGTTTACTAAAAAATAAAATGAGACCTATTTTTGAGTATTTGAACTTTCGAAACTTAAAAATTCATTTTTTAATAATAACCACTTAATAAGAATTTTAAAAATAAAACTTTTTATTTTTATTTATCCTATAAAAGAAAAAGAAACTGAAGACAATGTATAAAAAGCAAATTAAGAACTAAATGATACACAGCTATAATATTTTAAATGAGGTATTTGAATACAGCATGGTACAAAGGTTGAAAATGACTCATAGTACTAATGGAAGGTTAAGTTAATGGTCAGTATATAACCTAAAAATTTAATCTTATGGTGTTTGGTACATTATTTCAATAGTATTCTTTATTAAATTCATAGACTGTGGGGGAACAAGATACCATGTGTTTTGTATTAGAATACATTTATGGAGTAATCAAATTTAGTAAATGTCTATTATTATTATTATCATCATCATCCATTATGAGTGGGTGCAAAAATTCCCCCACAAGAATGACCAAAACTCAGAATACTGATCTTTGGGAGCTTTCAGCACACTTTTGTTTCTAAGGATTATACTCAGCAAATTCCATTAATTTTGTAGCTATTTTTAGAATTTCTTATTAAGGCTAACTGTCACCTTAATTATACAAATATATGTTGAAAAGTATCAGTTACTCTGGTTTTTCTCCTTCTGTAAGTCTGAATGAGATCTTATTAAAGAACAAAAACATTTGTCTAAATAAATAAATAAATTAACATTATATAAGTAAATTAATTAAAGTCACATTTAAACTAATAAATCATCAGTTTCCCTTTGTTGTAATTACAATGTCCGCTCAGTCCTAAATGGATTGATGTCAAAACAGAAAAAATACATCTTTAGTTTATTGTTTTTTTTTTCTTTCTTTCTTTGTGCATCCTTAATATATTTGTTTCCTTTCTGAATGGAGGTGAAAAACCGTTTACATGCCAACAGGATGGATGTCGACGTTCTTTTACAACCCAGTACAGCCTGAAAACGCACAAAAATCGTCACGATAAAGGATTAAGTTCCAGGGACAGTCCAGAGAAATCGGTAAGTTTTATCTCTGAATGTGACTTGGGGGTGTTAGTTTAATATCTTTTGGTGGGTGGGGAAGACCTGTGATTTCCAACTTTAGACCCTGAGGGGATACTATCTGTTTATGATCTGGCTTAGTAACGGGGTTTGAAAGAAGAGGTTACTTTTTTTTTTTTTTTATTTCTTTTTATTTTGTGCATAACTGCTACGTTAATAGAAACCATTTCCTTGAATTTCACTACTGAAATAACAGATCATTCTATAAGAAATGTCCAAAATTAGGGACAAAAACATTATCAGAAATTCATCTTAGAATTTTATTTATTCATTAACATTTGATTCTATCTTTATCAATAATAAACTTCCTAGTAACATTTTTGTAAAAGTTCTTTGAGTTAGAGAAAAGCAATTTAGACTGAATCATTTCCACGAATGGAATCTATTTAAGAACTGGCTCATGAAGTAAGCTGCAGAATCAGTCGTAAATACATAATATATGATCTGAAGAATAAGAAGCATTTTGAACAACTTCTCCCTAGTGTGTCTTTACTGCTGGCAAATTTTTATTCAAAGAATCTGTCTTGTAAGAACCACAAATATTTTAGGTGTTTCTGCAGCATTACTGCTATTTCAAAACTCCTAAAAAGCATTACTTGTCTTATGTACTCCATAGATAAATTCAGCTTTAGGAGGATCAATTCACTAATTTTGTTTAATTACACAATGATGACATAACTTCTTTAAAATTGTACAAACAAGCCTATGCTAAAATGTATTGTTATTATTTAAGCATCTTATTATTTTTATTTTTAAAATCCTTGCTATTGGATTTTGCAAATTACTCGTGGGATGACTTTATTCAAATGTTGACAGTTAATAATCTAAACTGGATTTAATTGTTTCAGTTTTTGTGTGTGATTTTGGTCTATTTACACTCCTACCCTAAAAAAAAACAACTTTTATACAAACAAGGCAAGTAGTGACCTTGCAGGAATTCCCCAAAACAGAATCGTGAACTCCCCCCCATATTACACCCTTATCTCCTGTGTTGAAATATATTTTATTTAATGTGAGTTGTTTAATTTGTATAATAATAAGTTTCTGGAATTTTGAGAATCTATTGACATACAGAATAAACAATCCACTTAAAATGGCTTTCAGCTCAGGAGATGGTATCTTAAAGTGTGTATAAAGTAATCAATGTTTTGTTTTGTGTTGTACTCTGTTTTATTTTTATTTATTTATTTTTTTTTATTTTTTTTTATTTTTATTTTTTTATTTATTTTTTTATTTTTTTTTTTTTTTTAAACAAAAACATATTTTATACATTCTTTTTGGTATGGTCTTACTCCTTTAACCATTATACATGACATCACTTTGGACTGATTCAAACTTTCAGCTGTTTATAAAATACCAGGATGTAGCCAACAGAATCTTGCCTACCACATTGACAGCACATGGTTCTTGATGATGACTGAGATGGTCAAAAATACTTGAACAATAACAATAGAACAAAACCGGAACTTTGGACAGTTTATCCACAATTTCAATTCTGATATACAACATCATATTCAAAAACTGCAAAAATACAATAAAAATTAAACAGACACTCCTTAAACATCTGTCTATATTTCTAAGATGAGGTATTGTAACTATTTACATCATCCTTTTTATTGTCATATTTACATTATTTCGGGTATTGTACATGCTAGCCTTCTACAGGTGATATACACTGGAATTTCAAGCTGCACCCTTTAAATCCACAGGGCATATGGAAATAGAACAATAAAAAATAAAGTTAGATTAAGTTACTGTCTACTAGTAATTTGAAAACTACAATAAAAAGACAAAATGTTAGGAAATGTTCAGCCAGCCATGTGTTCAAATTAAAAGAAAAAATAACAGATCTGATTGTAAACTGGAGAATATTAAGAAGGGCCAAACCTTACAGCAACTGTAGTGATGTCTGCAAACTGTGCCAGGAGGAAATGGCATTTCCAGACCAAAAAATCTGCTAAATGAAAGATCTGAAAAAATGTATACAAACTAAAAAGTACTTTTTTAGTTCCTATGAACCCAGGTGAAAATGTGTATTATTTACTCCACCTCCAATACAATTTCAATATTCTTACCTTATTTCTCCCCTTCTGTTACAATTCATATTGTGCATTCATATACAACTAATAAAGTGTTCTCAGGCAGTAAATGAATAAAAGTTACTTTATTATGTGTTAAAATACACTTGTCTTTTATTTTTATTTGTTTTTCTTCATCCCAACAACCTGGGATATAACAAATTTTTGGCAACAAGGACTCAAACTTCAAAATCAACATGGCAATTTCACCAGAGATGCTTACTGAGATTTTATGCCAACAGAAAGAAAAATTTCAGAAGGCACAACAACAGTTATTGACAGCAGTGACTGCACAGTTCCAGATTCAACTCAAAATTTTCCACGCTAGAACAAACAAAAATACCAATTTAGCAGATATCTTGTCTAACAACATTACAGAATTTCACTCAGACCCAATCAACGAAGAAAAAAAAAAGCATTTGCTTTGTGGTTTAAACATTGGATGAATACCTTTCATGCCAATATTTCTCAAAGAAAAATGGAAAATTCATCCCCTTGTAAACTGGGCACTAAGGAAGATGACAGTTATAAGAATTCTATTTTACCAAAGCAGGCAATGGATTTCACCTTCACTGAAACAGTGGAACAACTGTGTGAAGTATTAAGATAAAAAACATTCTTTGTTTAATATTTGATTCAATTGTTTAAAACTAATGAAAGATGACGCTGACTATTACGTAACATTTGATGATCATGTCAATTGTGAATGCAAAAAATTTAAATTCCCTCACTGAGGAAGAGTTTAAATGTTTGATTTTTATCGTAGAGTTAAAATCTACCGATGTTCGTTCCCGACTTCTTTCAAAATTGGAACAAGACGAAGACATTACGTTAAAAACCTTCATCACTGAATGTAATAATTTATTAAGCATAAAAAGACAAAACAGGGTGACGAAAATGTCTGGAACAAACACAGTGTCTACAAAGTTCAAAGTGGATTATGAATACTGCAGAAAATATATTGTTTCTGTAAACAAGAAGTCAGTTCATTTCCACTTTGATAAAGCATCGGACATAGCATTAATATCGAATTCAACTTTGGAACAAATTGAGAAACCACACATGTCTAAAACAGCAATGAATCCATCTTGAAGTACAATTCATTTAACTCAGTCGTTCCCAACAGATTTTGAGCCATGCCCCACTTTGGTATTTCTAAAATTCTGTTGTCCCCCCCCCCTGTACTATTTTATTCTTACATGTATGCACATACACATAAAATATTTTTATGTGCGCATATTGTATATGCATCGCATGTATTAACACGCATTAACATTAAAACTCTCATTCAGATTCACTAGAAAACAATTCCCTGTTAATAACTCATTCTCGAATTGTCCCCTTATTCTGTTGGTATAGTAAGCCGAAAGGTGCACATCAAAAAAAGAGTGTCACGCCAAAATATTACCAAGCCCCACCGGTGGGGCATGCACACCACATTGGAAATCATTGGTTTAACTGGTGAGTTAACTTACCATGTTTCCTTTTGAAATAGAAAATTTTCCAGTGTGTGTTATATTGCAGATAATTTGAATTTAATTGGTCTTGACTGGATAGAACAACTTAAACTTTTTGAAATTCCTCTCAAATCTGTGTTCAATACATTTAACCTCACATCGGTTTCTGATATTAAAAATCATTTCACAGACAAATTTAAAAATAAGTTTAGTGACATTTTTTCAAGAGAGACTTGGGTGCTGTACAAAAGTTAAAGTTACCCTGAAATTAAAACCAGATTCTAAGTCGATTTTTAAATAGAAATGGCCAGTACACTGCTGCTGTGAATATAGTTGAAAAAGAACTGCAACATCTTCAGCATTCATCGATGACTTTATTGTTGCAGAATATGGATTCCATGTTAAAGCTGAAAAGTGAATTTTTCTGGGAACAAATCAAATATCTTGAAAACCAGGCCTGGAAAATATCTCGGCAATAAAAAAAAAAAAAAAAATGCCAGCACCGACAATGAAACAAAATTATATTCTTTCATTTGCTTGGTTAGCCACTAGAGTGCTTTTCTGTCTGAACTTCGAGTTTGTGCACCTCTTAACAATCTTTTAAAAAAAAAGATGTTGCATGGGAATTGTCTGACGCATGTCAGGTAACCTTCAAAAAGGTTGAGTTGTTACTTTATTCCAATTTTTTGCTGACACACTATAACTCATCCATGGATATTGTGATAGGCTCTGATGTATGGTATTGGAACTGTCATTTCTCATATTTTCTCTGATTGTAGCCAAAAGGCAACACAACTCGTGCATCCAGATCACTGACACTAGCAGAGCATAATTATAGCCAAATTGAAAAACAAGCATTACCAATTGTCTTTGCCATTAAAAACTTCCACAAAATTCTGTATGGACGTCATTTCACACTGATCACAGATCACAAGCCTCTTTTTAGTATTTTTGGATCTAAAAAAGGCATCCCAGTGTATACAGCAAACCTTCTGCAAAGATGCTGTACTATGCTGTTAGATTATAATTTTTTTTATAAAATATAATTCAACTAATACAATTGGTCATGCCGATGCATTATCTATACTCATGACTACACAAAATAAAGTACGAGAAGACTCGGTAATCACAGCATTATTTCTAGAGCCAGGAGTCACTTCAGTGTTTTCATCCACTGTAAATGCTCTTACAGTATTCAGTTTGTGTTTAACCTGCAAACCAATTACAACCATCCAGACCTTCCAGAGACCAAATTAAACTTCACTTTACCACTGGACATCTTCAAACTGCCTCAATACATTTTCCAAGTAATGCCAAGGGACAAAGATAGGACTCCAGCAAAAAGTGCACCAAGGTATTCCCATTGACTACAAAGTAAGCCATACCCACTGCAATTAAATCCCTGGCAAAAGTTATACGAACACAAGGCTGAAAAAGGGAGGTGTTAGGGGACATTACATTCTCTCTCCACCCCCAAATAAAAGACAATAATTCAAAATACAATTGAGTTTGTCTCTTGTCCACTAGTGGGAATGCTGCATTTCTGAATTCAATATAGTACCCATATAAAAAAAAAACATAAAAAGTAATGTATATGTGTGTATGTGTATTCATATTTTTATGTATAGTCATTTATGTGATTGTCTTGCCTACATGATTTATAATCTGAAATTTTTAATGAATTTATATATTTTTTATATTTTACCATTATTAATACTATTATCTTTATTACTTTTATCCTTATCTAGTTTTTATATTCTAAATTTGTTCTTTATAATTTTCTCTTTGTTGATTTATTTATTTTGTATTATTTTATTTAAATTGGATATTATTATTATTAGTTTACAATTGTAATGATGATTGCTGTCTAAAATGACATGACTCTATTAGACATTTTGTTGTGACTCTTAATTCTGATTACTTTCTCCCTTACACAGTATACAGTGTAACCCGGATATAAGAGAGTTGTCGGGACCAGAGAAGAAGTCTCTTATATCTGGGTTTGGTCTATTTTATATACATTAACACAGGCTCTAATTTGGGACCAGAGAAAATCTCTCTTATATCCGGGTTTCTCTTATATCCGGGTTACACTGTATTAATTTGTTCAGCCCTTTAAGGAAAAATTTTCTATAAGTCATTCTATTTTGTTTTTGCTATTGGTTCATCATTTATTTCTTCTTTTTTTTTTTTTTTTCTTTTTTTCTCTCTCTCTCCCTCTTGTATTTGAAATTTTTATTTGTTTTTTGTTGTATTTTTTATTAATTTTTTTTCTTTTTCTTTTCTGCCCCCCCCCTCTTTTTATCTGTTTGAATGGACCGATTCCATTTCTAAAAAAAAAAAAACTTTCAGTCTGAAAAGAGGAATATAAAAATATTCATGAAATATAACAAATATGGATTTTTAAGGTGTTTTCTTAATTTATCATTATATGAGAGAGATACAATTTATATCTTTTGATTTAGTAATGATAATAAAATATCTATGATAGCTTCCTTTTCATGGGGTTTCATCTGCTTTTTTGAAGTTTATAACATTCCACATAGCACTTTGCTCCTTGTTAATTATTAAACTGTTATTTTAAAATATTATTCCAAAGTATTTGATTTCTGTCTAGAAATATATTAGAGGAAGTGTTTGTATGAAGTGTTTGATACAAAAGAGGGGGAAAACAAGTCTCCTCTCCATAGAGCAGGTGTCTTTTTAAAGAAGCTATAGAGTACTTTCCCCTTTAAGGGAAAGAAACAATTATATGCCAAGATTTATGTTAAGAACAAATTTTGTATCCATTGTACAACATTTAATTAGCAATACATTTTATTATTAGTTATTTTTGGCAATCTTTTACTGTGCCTAATTTAAACTTCATAGATATGTATATATTGGATATATATATATATATATATATATATATATATATATATATATATATATATATAAATAAAAATAGTCAAGATATGCTACATTTATGGGTAAAAGTGCTCAGTATCATGAACAGAGTCTATGTAAATATAAAAGTGGACACTGAGATCAACACCGAGCAGTGCAAGTCTGTTTTATGCAATCTGCAGGCCATGTGTGTTATATTTGTAATTTTTTATTCTTTCTTCCTTTTTTATTATTAATATTTTTTCTCCCCCTCTCTTTTTCCCCATTCTCCTGGTATATCTGTCTGGATGGATTGATTCTATTTTGAAAAAAACTTTCTTTCTGAAGAGATGAATATAAAAATATTCATTAAATAAATTATAACAAATATGGATTTTTAAGGTTTTTTGTGATTTATTATTAGATTTATTATTAGATTGCTCTGTAACTTACATAGAGCTCTCTTTGGATTAATGTCCTCCTTGGAATTATCCCTAACAATTACGAATCGGTATTATTTATTTTTATATATATATATATATATATATATATATATATATATATATGTGTGTGTGTATGTATGTATATGAACAGTTTGCTACAATTATCTTAAGAAACTGAATGCAAAAATCAAATGGTAATAAAATCCTGCAATTAGCCTTTCAGTCACATGATAAAGCAAATGAATAATTGAATTTTTTTTTTTTTTTTTTTTGACAGGGTGATTCTCTGTCTGGTTTGCCATCAGACTTCTGTGATAATTCTAATGAGAGCACCATATGCTCCCAGCCCAATCTGTGTGTCTTAGAACGAGTTGCTCCTTCAGCAACTGACTCGAACATACTACATGAACCCTCATCAACCATGTTGCCTACTGATACAGAAATGGTAAGAATATCTTACACCTTTTACTCTGGTATTTAAAAGTTTAGAAGTAATAAAAAATATATATATCTACAGTTTTTAAACATCCAGTGGTTATTTATCGTTGGCTATGTTGGATTTTACAAGTATTTATTTGACCAGTGTTCAGATCTTTGAACAAGCTGGAATTGAGGGAGTTGAAAAGAACAAAAGGTGTAGAATACTTGAAATCTATCAAGAAATCACCAAGGCAAACTCCTCTCAGTAAACCAAATATTTTAAAATGTTAAGATTAGAAAAGTCAGTTTTCATGTATTTCTTGGCCTAAAGTAATTTTCATGGACGAATCTCTGATGATACTCTATAGACATGACAGATTAATTCTATCCCGTGTGGATATGCCTGTGGCTAATAGAAGACAGGAAGAAGGTGTCGGTGTGATGATATAGGCTTAAGTGTCCGACCTAACACTTCCTTATTTATAGGCTACTGTCAAGATAATGAAGTTGTCCTTTTTCATGTGGGGAGAAATAAATGTAGCCTATAAATAAAGAAATGTTAAGTCAGACAGTTTTAACCCTAGAACACTAACCATGGGTATATAGTACCCAGCGCAAATTTTCCTACTTTTAATTACGATTTTCAGTACCTGATTTTCTTACCTAAATGTTTTTTCAGTTCCTATTAATGTTAACTCAAAGTACAAAGTTTGAAGTGCCTGCATGTAAAATATTTCAAATAAAGATTTATATTTAATATTTTTTTTTTTTTTTTTTTTTTTCATATTTTCAAATTCGGGTATGATATACCCATTGTTAATAGTGGTGTAATTTTAATTGATGGTTAGTGTTCTAGGGTTAATTTGTACCTGATAATTGCTACAGGCTTAAAACATTGAGTGATGAGGAACAAATGGGCATCTATTCTTGGTATAAATATTAGCTCTGTTCTTTTACATTGAGCACTGTTTTATTATAACTACCAGTACTTACTGTGCACTAGTTATATTATGTATTCACATACATGCTTTGTTTTATATGTGCGAATTACTATATTACTATTTGCTGAATTGTCATGTTAGTTCAAGGTTTCATTTAATATGAAGCAATTTGATTAGCAAATTGTGTTTACCTCCCTTGATAACAAATTGCTGGGAAGTGAACATCAAGAAAGAATTCTTATTTTTAAGTATTTATATTTATTTAGATTTAAAAAAAATAAATAAAAAACCTAAGAGAATGCTGGAAAGTTCTTGGGTGGACCCAGTTCCTAAATTTTTCTGCACCACCCTGTCTAAAGAGCCTTGACTTAGAAAATTGTAAGAATAAAAAAGTAAAAAATAACCAAAGCATGAAAAATTCAAGTAATTTAAAACTGTTCCAAGTCCAAAGAATATAGAGCAAAGACTGTGACTATATAATTGTTGATTTATATATTGTGATAGGCTTCAATAGCTGAATTGCTTTCACAAATATCATATTTTGTCTTAATGCTTTATTCAGAGATGGTGGTAGTTCGAATTCCTTTTTCTTTTAAAATCTGAATTGACAGGTTTTCTTGGGGTAGATAGGGGAGTGGTTTCTTGTGGCCTTTTCTATGATTTAACTTTCAGAGTAGTCCTTATCCAGACTGGCTGCCATAGATAACCTAGTCTTCCCATAGGTGTGTGTGTTGGGAGGGGAGATGAACTGATAACTTTCCCAAGGGCATTAGTGTAAAATTGAACACAATCTAGGACAGAATTTAACTCGGCTTGCTCTGATAACCATTACACTACCTTTTCATCTAAACAAATGCACACTTTAAGTAGTTCCTGTCAAACTGCAAATGGCAACACATCTCGTCTAAAGAATTTTGACCGATATAACATTTGGATGAGGATTGTCAATAAAAGAACTATAGAGAATATCTGCAAAAAGAGTCTTCATCCCTGAAATTTTAAAAGTAACTTTCTGAGAGTAAAATCCTATTATAAATGTTTTGATCATCTCTTTTGGTATTTCTAAGCTTTCTCTTGTTTACCATTCTTCAGCCTGTGTCTGCAAGTGGCACCAGTGAGGAGACAGCCTCTTTGACTGCTGAACAAATTCTAAATTCCTTGTGTATACAACAACCGACCATGCTTGATGCCAATCAACCCAACAGCATTGCTGATAACAACACAGCAGCATTAAATTTGACTGGTAAGTAAACAAATGTGTATCATCTTGTTTTGTTTTGTTTTTTTTCTCTTTATTACATGTTCTTCATTCCTCAACTGATTAAATGCTTTTTGTTTAGCTTAGTCTGGCATAGTGACATCAAATTAGACTTTTGTTCAAAATGGAGAATATCTACTGCACTGGCCTAGCAGGAAAAATTAGGATTAAATAATCAATCTTTTAACTAGACTTGAACCACTAGAAAATATAGTTTTTTATTTATTTATTTATATAATCATTTCACACACCCCACCTAAGTAAGGCAATAATGCCACTAGGATGCAGGGGTTGAAAGAGTGAGACTTTAGTGCAGAGAACAGGATTCAAGATGGTAATTGATGTTGCATTTAAATTTTTGAAGATTCTAGGTGGCAGGGAAGGAAGAAATTGGATGGGAGTTTCACAGGTGAGAAAAGAAACTGTTCGAATAGAAGATGACTATTAACTGAAGTTTGATCTGAAATTTTCACTGTATAATGTTCACCAAGTCTGTTAACTTGACGAAGGAAGAGATATTTTTTTTTGTGAATGTATGGCGGTAATGACCTACCAACCTCTATATATGCTCTCTTTCTGATATTGAGCACTTTTTACCAATGCATATAGGCATATAGCATACCTTAAAACCATGTTTATCACCTTTTATATATATATATATATATATATATATATATATATATATATATATATATATATATATATATAAAAGTTTCATTGAAAATGACTAACAAGATGTGGTGGTTGAGTTTTTTATGTAATTTCTCATATGATCGTATAATTTTTTTTTTCTTTTCAGGACATAAATTTTATAAAAACTGTCCAAATGTTTGTCAGTTATTTTCTACAAAACTTGCATAAAAGAGGGATTGCTGTCCAAATACACACACACACACACTCTGGTCTTATATATATATATATATATATATATATATATATACACACACACACACACACAGTTTTATATATATTGTGGTTGTGAGTTTGTGTGTTTTTCTTTTTCCCCATCTCACTTCTGTTTTTTTTTTTTTTTTTTTTTTTTTTTAATTTTGTCTTTGACAGGTCTTGGTGTTCAAGAAATTGTTCAGCTGTCAAATGCTGTTGATGTGCCTGACAACACACCATTAACTATGCATCCTTACATCATCTCTGCGGCCGTTTCCAGTCCAAGTGTGCCTTTGCTGACTAGTAATTCTTCCTCGCATGTCCTGCAATCACAGCCTTCTACTTCTGCTGACAAAATAGGAGTCCACCTTTCACATATTGCATCGACACCTTTGCAAGCAGCCTCCGTCTCCATGGAAACATCTGACCAACAGAATGCTGCTTCCTCCCTCTCTTCGTCACCAATGGTTGCCTCTTCTGTTCCTCTAGCTGCTGATGCCAGTTGTGCATCTTCATCAACCCTAATACCACCGGCTTCCCTGCCTGCTGTTGCTCTGTCCATTCCGGATACAAATACCCACTGTCATGAAAATCCAAATGCCAGTACCACCCATAGCAGAGCAGAAAACAAGATGGAGGTGGTTGCCACACTTTTGCCATCAACCCGAGTGGTCCCAGCTGCAGCAGCAGGCTCCATCTTACCTACACTCTCATTGACTGACTGTACTGTAGGACTGGTCAGAGGCCTTGAATCAGACATGACCACTGCTACAGTCTTGCCTGTGATAATGGCACCTTCTTTGCTGGCAGAGTCTAGCCAAAATGCTAATGAAGCTGGTATAGCAAGTGGGGTCCCAGAAGCAGTTCCCAACAGATGCTGCCCTGGTGGTGATGGGGGAAGTGCCGAGTCTCACCATCCCAACCCTGCTAAAGATTGTCTGCCAGTGGATGATGTGACAAACAGGGTTACACACCCTAGTGCTGCTGAGCAAGCTGCAACCAAAGACCTAGCTGGTGTGGGGTCTGCATCCCAGCCAGTTGAGGTTGTCCCAACCCTTTTGCTGCCGACGTCAACTCTACAGAATAGCAGCCTGCAGGCAAATGTGAATGTCGATCTTTCCAACAAACTATTAAACAGTAATTTAAACACAATCTGTTGCATCCAGCCTTTTAATAGTGTTGGAATGACATGCTCAGAAGCAAGCCGTGGAACGTTTATACATTGTATTCCCATCAGCCAAAATCCCATTTCAACAGATCCAAGCCCCACCCGAGTTTCCAGTCCCCTGTTCACATCAGTTCAGCAACATTAGTACAAGTGTTAGGACAGCATTTTTTGTTTTTTTTAGTTAACTTAATGGAGAATGTTGTCTTTTTTTTTTTTTTTTTTTTTTTTTTGTGTGTTTTCAAGGGTGCAAAGAAAGATAATTTAAATTTAAAAAGTTTGAGATTTGAAATTTTTTTTTTTTTTTTTTTTTTTATTGAGTTTGATTAAATATTTAAACTGAAAATTTGAAATTTTCATCTGAAATAACCAGCCTGGAAGCAGTCAGAATTTAGATTTAAATTTAAAAAAAAAAAAAAAAAAAGTTGTGGAGGGTAGATTGGATAAGAAAAAGAAAAAGGCCAAGATTGAATGTTAGAAAATGTGTGTATATATATATATATATATATATATATATATATATATATATATAATAAATAAAATATTCGATACTATGTTCAAGTGAAACCTGTTGTGAGCAAATATATATTGTGATTAAGGTATAATATTTATTCAATATATATCTTGAAAATAAATAGATAAATACATACACACACACACACACACACACACATATACATTTTAAAATTATGTATATACATACACACACTGGAACCTCGGTTTATGAATTTAATACGTTCTTGAAGCCTATTTGTAACCTGAAATATTTGTTAACTGAAACTATTTTTCCAATAGGAATCACTGTAAAATGGATTAATATGTTCCTAGCCCAAGATGATTACTTATTTAAACTTTAACAACAGTAATTTGTGCACAAGTTTATACACAAAACTAATGAAAATCATTAAATCTAAGAAAAGAAATAATAAACACAATACTAAATAGATCAAATATAGATGAACATTTTCATTTTATTGTACCTGTATGTAAGAGAGTTGATGGTGTGAAAGGGGACGGAAAGAGATGTTATTGTTTGTCTCTTTATTTATAAGAATAGTATAGATCATTGATTTTGCCATATGGAACTGAGTAGGAAGAGACCAATATCATTAACAATTGTTTTTCTTTTTCCTTCACCAGAATCACTGCTAGCTTTCTTTGAAACCATGACTGAGGATTAATCAAGATAAAAAAAATAAAAAGGTACAGTACATTAAAATTGGAAAACAAAAGCACAACACACACATGTATACAACATGGCAGTTGACTAAGAAATGATTCCGTTCAGGTTAACTCGGTTCAGCAGTGTTGTTCAAGAACGCATTCATTTTCATCATGAATGTTCTGTTTAAACACCAATTTGTTCAACGTGTGAGATGTTCAAGAACTGAGATTGCACTCTCTTTCTTTATATATATATATATATATATATATAGGAACAGTCCATACTCTTGTCCAAATATGGATATCTTGGGCGCCTACTGTAGTTAATATGCTACTCTTATAGAACTAGTGAGTTTGTTTTTCACTGTGTACTCCTCCCCACTCCCTGCCAGTATTGTGGCCTTGTGCCAAACTAAGCATAGCAAATATCTACAAGTGGGGGTGGGGGTCTCACTGCAGGTATCAGTGATAGTAGCCTGACCTAAAATAGTTTTTCTTTTAAAAATCAGTAAATTTTTCAAAATTTTTTTTGTTTTCTCCTTTATTTAAATCCTCTTTTGTTATTTATCCTTAATTTATATTTATCTTTTAATGTTTCACTTTGTGGAAATTTTATTTATTCAAGAATTTATTTTTTTTAATATAAGCCAAAGAAAATATATCAAAGAAAACATTTTGTTATTTAAAAAAAAAAAAAAAACAATGCAAAAAAAAAAAAAGCAACTAACTTTATTAGTTTGTTCAAATCTAAAGAGTTTTTGAAGGCATGAAACAGATAAAATATTTTGCATTATATATATATATATATATATATATATATATATATATTCAAATGTTAATTTTAGTGGATACCCATTTTTGAGTAAATGCCACATTTTTTTTAAACAATATGTATTACCGCTAATGGTCTGCACACTCAAGAAAAATTAGAGAAAATCTGCTCTCTGGCAGGGTTCAAACCTACATCCCCTTTAGTGCACAGGACGGTAGATGTAATACAGTTTTAAAAAAAAGCAAAAAAAAAAAACACGGTCTCTAAGTCAAAAATGGGTATCTACTAAAAATAATTTATGAATAAAAATGTCAGATCCAATTATTCTCTAGAATATATATAAGATATGTTTAACCAGGTTGCTTTTAAAAAATACAAATGCACAATTATACCTCTGTCTTAAGGCTTCATGCCTTCATTTGTATCCTCATGATGAATTATTTTCATTCTGTGTAGATGTCTCTTGAACCTCATGCAACCTGATTGGCAATAATTAATCATGTGAGGTCCAAGGGATTTAATAAGATATTTTGATATTTACCATTAGCCAATTTAATTTTTTTTCTGCTAGAATGTGCCTAGTTAAATTCACAGCAGGCTGCAAAATTTTACTAAAAATCTCCCTAGTACTTAAACTATTAAGCCACTAGTAAACCGTAATGATCCTTGGATCCTTGGTGTCCAACTGGCCCAGAAATAATAATAATACCTGCTAAGAAGTTATTTAATTTCTGTTTTAATGTTCACAGCTGAGATGAATTGTTAAATGTTTCCATATTTTTCAGTTTTTGCCAATTTCTTTTGAATGTCCACATTCCAATCATGGTGACATGAATATGTTATATAAAGAATTTAAACACTGAATTTGTTTTAGATAAGCTTTTGCAACATTTGTGAAAATAAATCTACAATGATATCAGTTTCAGTTATACAAATCATGACACTTAAAATGTGATATTTTACCATGGCACAAGATCAACTTATTGTGGGTATCAAGGCAGTAAACAAGTTAAGGTACTCTTAGATTTCTCTCTCTTAGACACTGGGGAACTGTCATTCAAGCAGTATCTCTGACGTATTGTGTTGGAAAGCCCACATTAACAGAATGACCTTGTGTTGTGCTTGGAGAAATGCCCACATTGTAAACGGGTTTTTCTCTCATGAGGAATGTAAATAAATTATAGAATTTTATTGCTTGTTCCTTTGAGTTGATATTAATGATTAAAAAAAAATTAATTTGAGCCTGTGACTTTGTTTAGGAATGGCTTCATTCGAAAACCTTGTTTTTCTTGATATGTTCTGTCACATATTTGCGTGTGTGTTTGCTACTCCCCCCCTCCTCTCTGCCCCAGAGTAGATGACCATTCCTGGTAATCCATTTTTTTTTATTTTATATATATATATATATATATATATATATATATATATATATATAAAATCTAGTTTCCACTAGAGTGTAAAATTACATCAACAAATTATTCAGGCAGGTACCATTGTCTTTGTTGCTGTTTTCCCCACAAAATTTTGGCTTCCTTGCATGTTGCCCAATACAATTTTTAAACCCAAGAATCTGGATAATTCATGGAATAAAACGACAGAAATATTACACGAAAAAAAACCCTCAAATAATAAAATGTTTCTGTTGACTTTATTATAAAAGCTAATCAGTCTGTCCTTATTCTCAACATTCACACAATGCCATTTCAGTTCTTAGTATTTTGCTTTTCCTATTCAGTACAAAACAATAGTCTTTTCAATTCAATATATAACAAACAAAATCAATCCCTGGCAAGACATAAAAATAATGTAGAGAATCCTTAATATTTAGATTTTATATTTAATTAAAAGATTATTCAAATTTTGGTCTCATTACTGCTAAACTGAACATCTTACTAGAACATTAATGTCATTAAAAACAGTTGTCTTTTTCCCATCTGAGAGCAGAAGGGAGTTAAAATCCATGCCACCTTCATAAATAAATGTCATAGTGAACTTCTTTGCATCTTTTGTTTGGATCACATGTTTAGTCATGTAGAATTACTTTATTTTTAACAATGGCCATTACTTATGACCTGCTAAAAGTCGACTGACCGATTTCTTGTAACTTGATCATAAACACCTGTGATTCTTCTCAATGACATTTTATTAAATTTTTAAATAAAGTAGAAATTCCTCTAATAATTTTTTTTATATTGCCAATCTATGGAATATTCTGATATTTCAAAAATGAGTCCCTTAAAAAGATGGCTTAGAAACTATGAGAACATTCCTGCCAACCAAATAATTTAAAATTGTGTGTCTATCCACACGAGCCAATTATTAATTTATGCTGAGCTTGCCGAGAGGCACAAACTCGTAATGCAAGCACATTGTCTTATCTTTTGTGGAAAACTGCCAGCAGCAGCAACAGCAACAACAACAACAACAAGGAAGAGTAAACTAGAAGGGGAGGTAATGATATATTGAAGATGTTAAGTTTCTACATGACCTTAAATGAAAGATTAAGAAAAAAAAACTATCACTACCAGAAAGAACTATAACAGTTAGTGAATTAAAGAACTTTAATTTCCTGAAAAACTTTTTAAGGGAAAGATTTTATTGAATTCAGCCGACAATAATGCTGAATGTTGAAGGTTTTCTGTATGGAAATGCTTAATCTCCTCATTACAATTAAAAAATGTTTGTCAGGTTTTCAAGAAAATTCTACTCCCTTATTATAGACTGAATTACTTTTCAGTGGTTTAACATTCTCTTAAATCTTTACTCAGATTGCCATTGCATTTTTTTTTTTTTTTTTTTTTTGGATTGTGTTGTCCCAAAATGTACTGTGTTGCTTTACGTGAATATTTCACTAAATATTTGATCTTCTCTTCTGGATGCAATTACTTATCTCTCTAGATACATAAATCCACTAAGTGGTCAGTGTTAAAGCCAAGCTGAAACTACAGATTTCCAAATGTTTTAAGATGGTCTTGCCCTTGCTGGTGCAACACAATCTTCTCATTTGCATATGAGTAAGATTAGCTTGATCTTAGTAAATAGCTATGGGAGATATTTATACTTATGTCTTTTTCTTTTAAAAATCTAATTTTTGGAAAGAAAGAATTTTTTTTTTTTTTTTTTTTTTTTATGAGAGAATTGCAAATGACAATACATAGAATTGTAGTTTTCTATGTAGCTAACTGAAGCATTTTTTTTAAATGTTTCTCTCACATCTACAGAAAGATTTTTATCTTTTAATAAAATTGATGATAATTCAACTTTATAGAAAACTGATGGTAAGCTTTTAAAAAAAACAAAACAAATGCATATTAATATTCAGTTCCAATGGCACATATTTTACTCTTGTTCTTTGTGATGGGTGCCCTTACTCTGTAATATCAACCTTTTGGCATTTAGAATTATCCTCTTCCTTACTAGACTGGTTACCCTACCAAAAGTAGAGAGCCCAATCTACCCTATTATCTTACGGTAGATAGAAGAGATGCATTTATGCTTTTCTCAAGGACAAGCAACTTGCCTCGGCTGGATTTTGTAGTCAGTTTGGTGAATCCATTTTTTGTTCTATTAACCATCAAGCCCACTCTGCCACCACATCTAAGAATTTTTATTTTGAGAATTCATGCACTTTAGCATGCAAAAAAGTGCAAATAGTACTTAATTCTATCAGCATATTGCCACAGGTGTCAGAGAATACCCCCCAGTTCCATGAGAGACAGGTTTTCAGGAATTAAACTAAGAACTTATGAAGAACTACACTGGTTCAATAAATCTCAACTTTTTTTCTTTTTTTTCCTAAAATAATAAACTATTAATAAATTTTTACCTATGCAATATTAAAATTACATATGTTATTTAATAAATTATTTTAATTTAATTACAATTTTTATAGAATTTATCCCTCCCCCACAAAAAAAAAAAAAATGAATTAAAAAAAGATTTATTTCTAAAAATCTATTAATAGCACTTTTTTTTTTTTTTTTTAAATCTACAAAGTTGATTAAAAAGTGGCTTGAAGCAAACTCCAAAAATTATTTTAATTCCATTCATAAATATGTTTAATTCATTTGACACATGCTTGTTAGTAAAATGGAAATACATTAACATCTTGCAAGCCATTGTTAGTGCATTTACTGATCTGTTCACCTGATTTTGGACTATAGTGAGCTTAAGTCAACAATTTGAAACTGGAATGTGTGTGACATTGTTATTAGGAACTGTTGATATTAGTCAGGATTCAGGAAAAAGATGCAAATATTTTTGTAGTCTATTTAGTGAAAAATTATAGCAAACGTAATAATTCAAATTTGATCATTAATAATTTTCTATTGGAAAACTTTTTCAAAAATATTAACTTTTAAGAGACATGCACAAGAGAATGAGAGACACACATTAGATAATTGAAGACGTCAGTTTGGTCAAACTTCATCTCTAATAATAATTGTTAGATGGAGACACTAAAAATTCTAACTAACAAGAAATTTTGTGATATAGTATTTGCATGTCTAATAAATATGATACAACTGTCTCATAATAAGCTGTTATAGTATGTATATATTTATATATATATATATATATATATATATATATATATATCCAAATGAGAGGAAAAACATGGAATAAAAACTCTTGTTCATAGCATTTATTTATTTTTTAAAAGTATTTAATACAAAGAGTAAAATATATTTTTATTACAATAAAAACATTTTACATCGCTCCACAAAAACATTCATGTTTCAGTAATAAGATTGTACTTGTCAGGCAATGGTAGATAACTTGTGATAAAGATAATTTTTTTTATCATGTTGTCTACCATCGCCTGAAGAATTACAATTTTAGTACTGAAACATAAAAGTTTTTATGTAGCAATGTAAAATGTTTTTATTCTATTTATTATATATATATATATATATATATATATATATATATATATATACACAATGTAAATGTAACAAATAGAGGAAGAAAGCATTTATATTGACAAAACCTGAAAGAAAAACAAAATTCTGTCTAAAAGGATTTTTGAGTCAAGTTTCTGTTTACTTTAAAGGCTATTTTAAGAAAGCAAAAGTATTTTGTGTTGTCGTGCAGGTTATTGATAGTGTATTTGAACTTTAATTACTGTTCTCTTCATACAATCTTGCATCAGACTAAGCTTAGCTTATTAGTTTTAAATCTTGATTTACTCAAAACTTTATTTTTTTTTTTATCAATTCAGCTTTGATTGAAAGGATTAAAGATGTTTTTTTTTTTTAGCTTGACATTTTAAAAGTAAGCAAGAATTTCTTGAGAACTGTTTCTTTGCTGTTGAGTTTTAAAGAAAATGTGTGAAATAGATTTATTAAAACTTTGTAGCTTTGTAAATTTAAATAAAAAAATGATTAACATTTTATTTCTTAATTTAATGTGTATTAAAGATAGAATTTATTTTTAATTAAAAAACTTTACGATCTCAAATTCTTTAAACCAAGTTGCCTGAATAAAATAAAACTATTTTACTCTGTCATATAAAAATATAATTTATCTTTCAAAATTTAATTTGCTAATTTATTTTTAAGCAGTTAAAAATTATTTAAATACTAGAAATTTGAAATAATGTACTTAATAAATATAAAAAGCAGGACCTGTTAGTATTAAGACAGTTCAATTTGATTAATGGAATTAAAAAGCAAATATTGTTTGCTTTTCTTCTTTAAAAAAAAAAAAGGTTTAGATAGTAGCATGATGTCTTCTGCAACAAGAGACACTGTTTGTTTCAGAATCCCTTTATAGATGACATACACGTATATTTTACCTTGAAATTATTTTTGTTTGTAAAAGAAAAAAAACAATAGAATATGAGTTGTGAGAAGAATTCTCTTTTAATGCAATACAAAGTTTGTTACTTTTTAATTTGGTAGTTGAGTTCTGTTTTGTTTTTTTTTTTTTCAAACTTTCTGGATCTCTTACAAAACAAGCAGCAATCTAAGTTTAGCTTTTCATACTAGTATAAATATGGATGGTGCAAATCCCACACCTTGGACAAGTCTTTCATAAAGTCTATTCCTCCTCCACCACCACCACCACCACCCCACCCCAACATCTACACTCACTGTAGTCCACTTGTAGGGATGCCTGCACCATCTGCAATATTTTAGTCATCCAAATCTTCATTAGACCTTCAGTCGGTAATCTACACTTATTTTTATGACATATTTATATCTATGCAAAACAGAAAAGAAATTGTCTACAGTGACACTTGTTTTAAATTATTTATTATCAATTAAGGTCTTCCCTACTCCCAACCCTTCCTAATATTTTAAATGAAATTCCCCCTCCCAAAGGGATGCATGTTGAGTGTGATTAGGTAAGAAAGAAACTGCTTGTATACATACAAATGATTCCTTTCTTCACAAAACTCTAAAGAATTGTCACCATGGTAACTGTAGAATGCTTTTTTTTTTTTTTTTTTTTTTTTGGGTAAAAGAAAATAAAAAATTATTAGTATTTGCTAAAAGGTAAAAAAAAAAAAACGAATTTGTTCAATTGCTGAGGTTTTGAATACAATGTATTCAAGAATTATTAGTTCCGGTCCTGCAACTAATTTGGATGTACATTCTGGAAATTGTTTTGTTTTTTTTACTCTCCCTTCACCCTACACAGGGGGTAGGGGAATTGAACTAATGAGACCGAATGAAGAAAATCAAACAAAAAAAAATAATAATAATAAAAACACAAAAGAATGTACAAAGAAAATAAAGACTTGGTGTTTTTTCACTCCATTAATGTGTTACTGCACTTATTACTTCCTTGGGAGATCTTTTAACCTACATGAGGTGAGAAACCTGCCCTACATTCAGGGTTTCTGTCTCTTTTATTCTCTTGGCTTTCTCTTTTCTTGACATATTTCTCACCTTTCTTTCTTTCTACATACTTTGAGGAACAAAAACATTGTCTCACAACAAAGCCTGTCAACAACACTGACAGGCTTTACAGGCAATCAATTGCCCCACACACACCCCTTCTTCTATTTGTGGCATTCCTTCAGGACATAGGTGATCATGGCTCTCCACAACTTCCTGTCTTGTGTGGCTCTTAACATTTTTTCTCACATTGCTAAGGCCCTCTTCTACCAAGCTCATTAGGTAAATGGCTCAATGATTTTCCTTCTCTCTCTTTCCATAGGCCCTGAGGGTTAAACTTTTTAAACCTTCCTTCCTCATTATATGTCCAAGCAATTTCAGTTCTCTCTCTTCCTGATTTTGAGTAGAAGTGTTCTTTCTGTTACCATTTTCTTCAAGACTTATGCATGAAGAATTTTCCTTATCCTTCTCCAGAACCACGTTTCTGCTGCCATATAAATGAATGGATATTGCATAGTAATCCTACACTCTTCTTCGTTTCAAAATTTTTTAGAAAGTCAAAAACAACTGGTGGTCTTGCAGATATGAAATTAATCATCAGATCATCATCCAACCCAATCTGTACATTGTCTGATCAAAAAGTGCTGGTGCTATAAAAAGAAAACTACAAGACCTATCAATTCGGTATTTAATCTCCTTCGAAATAGTTCCCCTTTTGAAGCTATACACTTTATCCAATGCCTTGTCATCAATGAAAGTATTCCTGGAACTATTTTGGAACTATAAGCAGCTGCTTCATCACATTCTATTGGATTGCTACGACTCTTGAAATCTTTTTCTTTTCAAGTGGGATTTGATTTTTAAAAAAGGAAAACATCACAAGGTGGGGTAAATATGGTGATAGTCAGAACTGAGGGAATTGGCCAAAAACAGCTGTACTGAAAGGACAGATGTGTTGTCCTGGTGGAGTTGCCATTCACTCAATGCATGCAATTCTGTCCTTTTCCAATGAACAGAATTACACAAACCCATCAAAGTAGTTCTTATTTACTGTTTGACCAGGTGGAGCATATATATGATGAAAAAAAAATTTACATTTCATAATACTTTGAGGTTGGATTCCATTGTGTAGAAAGGAAAGAGATGGTTTTATCTCGATCAAAAGTCTTTCGGTTTGGCAGACCAGCAGATGGCTCCTTTTTAAGTTCGGTCTTCTAAGTGGCATCCACTTTGAAGGTAAAGGGATGGATGAGAGGATTTTGGAGATCAAGTGGCAACAAAACCGGAAATAGAGTATACCCATGTGCTGGTCTACATCATGCTTGGGGAAGAGTTCTGTTTCGCTCTTGGCAGGAGACATATCTATTATACAGTTTCAAAGTCTCCATTTGTATTGCCAGCCACCATGTCATGAAGATGGGCGAGGATTTGGTAGAGGGAAGAGCTGACATAACAGAAATTGCCCCAAGTATCACCTACATGCCCACCTGGACAAGCAGGTGTAGCTCTGAATAAAACATCTACCATATATACATTATTATATTTTTATTATATATATATAAAATAGAGAGAGTATAGTGCAAGATTTTATGATCAGTTTTTTTTTTATGCAAAACATGCAGGGTCACACTATACACAGATTATTTTTATTTTTTTTAAGGGGTTAAAATTCATTCATTTTCAGGTTGCACTATACACAGGTAATTTTTTTCTGGAGGTGTTAAAATTCAGTGATTGCATTATGCATGAAGACCAAATTGTAGAAAATGTGAGCAAACAACTATCAATTCCATTGTTTGTAGGATGACCAACTCCAAAACAAAACTCTCCAAGTTTTTGCTTCACCACTGTTGTGGCCTGGTATTGAACTCACAACTCTGGGTCTAGTCACTGGACCTAACCAACTATCCACTGGGCTATGTGCCCTTGATTTAAAGGGAAATAATAGAGACATCCAAAAGAGGCATGGCATGTGAAACTAGAACAATCTACCACCAGTGGATGAAATAAAAGGCTCTGTTTAAAATTCCAATCACCTGAAGAAAGCCGAAACATTGTGAATATGACAATGAAGATGAGGATAACAATCCAAATAGTTTAAATAATGTAAGTAATCATAATACCTCATCTCAGAGATATAGATCTCAAGATGAATTTGTGAGAGATTTAATATCTTGTTTTCTTCCACTGGTGAATGATCTGTTTGGTCAAAATTCAGTTTTTTTTTGTTGTTGGGGGAAACTGAAGTGGCCTCCCTAAGGTGCAGGCCTGGCCAATGGTATATGGTGGCCGTGTGCTGCCCAGACAACATACCCACCCCCACTCAGCCTTACTGACAAAGGAATACAGAGCACTACATCTGCTCGACTGCAGGAATTCCCTGAAAGTTGTCAGTGTTGACAGCCCACCGCTTTCAGGGCTTCACTCCAGGTTTTCTCTCTGGATTTACTTCCATAGACTTTTCTGTGTTTTGTATATGACCGCAAGGCATTGGAAGTTTAAAATCAGCGTTTTCCTTCTAGATGGACTGCCTTCCTGAACTGGGATAGCAGCACTAAAAAGTTCTTAATTCAAATTTTTCTTTTGGATTGGGTACCATTCAAGGATAAAGAGACATGACTGTCCTATTTAATCCATAGCTGGTGGGGAGGATATGGATTCATCATTTTCCAAAAGGTATTTGCGTGATAGTGAATGTAACTAACTTGACTGGAATTTAAACTCGGCTCACCACTTTCTCAAGCTCCTATCCATTACACCAGCCACACATCCCACGAAATATAGCGATGCTTAGTTATAAAATGTCTAACTTGTAAGGATTCATTTCATTTTTTCTTCTCTGTCTTAACCCACTTCATTGCAAATAGCCTTCCCCCCCGCCATTAATCTTTATTTTTGTTGCAAGAGAAATCAAACTTTAAATAAATTACAATCCAGACAATTGGAAAAGGATTTTGCCAAATTAACATATGGCATAGGTTTTGAAAAATTTAATTTACAGAACTGAATTCCAAGAAAGTAATAAAAAAAACCCAATGTGACTCCACAGAGCCTCAAATTATGGAACTAGAAATAAATGACAAAACAAAGAGAAAGTTTTAATTTTCTTTAGTAAAAAGAAAAAGAAAAAGTCGATTCATTCCAATAAGTAAAAATACATTTTATTTTACTAACATAAATAACAAACAAAACAAGAGCAGACATTTTGGGAAAGAAATCCCAATTAGGAGAAGGAAAGTTTTAGAGACAAAAAAAAAAAAAAAAACAAATCCCTTATGATGGAATTAAATAAGATTTGGTCTACAAAATGAGAAATTGCAGTTTCAACTGCTGATTCCTATTTACAGTCAACAGTAATGAGATTTGTTTCACTGGCAAAAAAATAAATAAAAAAAAAATGCGAGAAAAACTGAAGTGTAACTCACACCCATGAAGAAAATTTTAATTTTTGTTCAAAATTTACAGTGACAACATTTTTTTTTTTTTTATAGAACAAAAACATCTCTAGACAATGATAATTTTATTGACAGAATCAATCTTTTTTTATAAAGGTTAATTTTTTTATTAAAATTTTAACATCAGATGAATGTAAATTTTACATTTAGCCTATTGCAGCTATTCAACTTTTTATTTTTAACATTTCAATGTAATTTATAACTAACAACATTTGTTGTGTTTTGCTTCACACATTTTACCCTTATATACATACACACATATATTATTGATTCTATCAATAAAACTTCTTTTGTTTGGAAAAAAAAAAAAAAAAATTCTATTCAGAACTTAGTTTGTCACTCCAGTTTTTTTTTTTCTTGTCATTATTTTTTATATATTAATTTACAATTTGCTATATTTATAATGGAAGAGTGTACAATATCAGAAATAGGACATGTATAGATATAAACAATGTAGACATTGGGATCAATAATGCATGGTGACTGTCAGTTTCATGCCTCAAAGCAATTCTTCAGACAAAAATGGTATTGGTTTGAAGATTGCATTGAGGTGTGAAATTGACAGTTACTACGCAATATGGATTCCTATATCCGCATCATATATCACATTTTTCATAAAGCATTTACTTACTATTACATGAATGTCAAGTTTCAAAAAATTCAAGGGAGATAACTCATTTATTTTGGAGAGTCTCCGAGTTGATTCTGGAGGACGTAACAAGATGAAATATCTGTTCAAAAATGATCAGATACAACAGTGTGTGTCTGCGCATGCGTGCTCGCACAGACACACACAGAAATACAAACAGTAGAAAGTAGACAAAGTGTTTAAGCAAAGAGGTGGTGGGGGTCACTAAATAACATTTTAACCAATTCAATTTTACTCAACAAGTCACATACAGAAGGTCTCATGCCTTCTTTACATGTCATACTGTATTCAAGTATAATTAGTTTGCACTTGTGCATACTTGTAAAATCCACAATGACCTAAAGGTATTAATGTCAATATTGTTTAGCCGAAAAAAAAAAAAAAAGAGAGAAAATAAAATCTCGCTTTGAAAAGATCAGACTTTTTTTTCTATCACAATGACGGCATTTCATGTCATTCGTCATTTAATAAGTAAAATCATATAAACACAGATTGACATTTACACTAACATCTAAGAAAAGTCATTAGAAAAATTAAATATATGTTGCAAAGTGAAACTAAAGAATTTTGTATCTTCTGGCCTGACAAACATAAAAGCTTGACATTATTCGTTTGCTTGCCAAAATTAAATTTTGTTGTCAAATTTGAATAAAAAGTTATCGTTATTATTTTAAATATATGAAATCAATCTAATTGGATAGCATTTGGCAAAAATCAAAGATAAATTCAAATTATTCAATTAAATGATAAAAAATTATTAAAATGATTAAAAATTAAATCCAGATTCATTAACTTTCACCTTAAAATACTTCCAAGAGAACAACAGGTTTAACAATAGAATAAATGGGAAAATATAGACTCAAAGCATATATTATATAACATGCACAAATTTGTTAGATACTAATCCAAAAGAATGATAAATATACAAGACAATTTGGAAAACTTCTATTTTAATGTTTTGACGATCAATTGGCAGCATCAGAAAAAGAACCTTAAGGAAATCTACATTAGCAAAAGATGATTTGTGATACACTTTAAGCATAATAAAGTTTGTTTCATAGGTTAGATTTTAATTAATTTCAAATCACTTTTATATTAAAAAATGAAAATAAAAGCCATGTTGAAATTAGTTAAAATTCGATTTCCCTAACAATTCGATTGAAATAAAAATCAAGTGTTCAGCCATTTTATCTGGATAATATTGATTTTTTTTTTTTTTTGAGAAATAATTCTTTTTCTCATGGGTCCGGTTCATCAAGAAAACATGACAAAGTATAAAAAAAAAGTTCCTCATTAAGATATACACATACATACATACACACACGCACATGTGGTTTATTCATACAATTCAAAAAGCTGGCAACAATATATTCTCATCAATCTTGGATTTTTAACTTTTTCAAATTTAAGAATAAATGACTACAGAGCAGAATTTAAAATAAAAAATATTTGAAAAAATAAAATGAAATGAAAAAGCTAACATGAAACAAAAATTAAAAGCAATGTAATAGCAGATTGTTTTCACCACTTTACTAATGATATATTCCGTCATGGCAACAAGACAGGTTTATTTTTTGGCATCAAGTAATGCCACTTGTTACCATAACAATGGGATATCTCACCAGTACTGAAAACAAGCTGCATGACTTAAAATTACAAAATGTATGTATATTAAATGTAATGCATTAAATCGACAGATATTTTAATATATTTTCTGTTTATACAATATTTTTACAACTTTTTTAAATAAATGCTGTTTTTAATTAAAATTTCACAGAAAATATGCATCTTCTGACAGGAATTGATTGTGTATCCTAAATGGAACCGTTTAGCCTGATGTGCAATTAATTTCTTGAATATTCAAGCTGGTAAATGTAATTAATACTGTTTAATTAAAAAGCAGAGCCTTTACTCAAATAAGCAGTATCCATAAAAATAACAAACAGAAAATATATTAAAATATGCATGTATATATGTAGGCAGTTATCCTCCTTTTTATGCAGGTTTCAGATAAACTTACAAAATATTCTTTGTCTATTGTGTTCTAATAATTTTTGGAAGATAAATTGTGTAGAGGAATTGTCTATAGTGTTTATTTGTTGCCACAAGAATTAAACCCGTTTGAAAACGTATAAAGTATTGGCCATAAGCACTTGAGACAAGGAACACTATGGACACAATTAGCCTTCCAAAAAAAATTATTAGGACAAGAAAAACTGAATGAAAAATAAAAACTGGTCTATCCTATTCAATGAAACAATGTTTGTATGCACATGCTGAAATTTTTTCAACCTGACCTGTTGATATATATTCATATATATGAATGTGAAGTGTGAGTTATCCCCCTTTGATAATAGCCTGTTTGGAGTTTACTGAGGTAGGTGGGGTGGCAGCTAATTTGCATGACAGTTATAATGAATGGTTGGCCAATCAAGGCTAATCTCATTGCTGCAGAAATTTGTTATTACATATATATATATATATATATATATATAAAATGTGTGTATATAAGATGAACTGATGATTGTATTTAAGCATGAAACAGACTGTTGCTGCTGGGTGTTAAACTCAATGTATACTTTTATATCTATATATCCTCTATCCTTGATATTGAGTACTTTAATCCATAAATATAGCATACCATATATATATATATATATATATATATATATATATATGAGAGAGAGCATGCATTTTCCCTCTAAACAATGAGAGAAGTCTAGTTTGCAGGTGGGGGAATCTTACAGCCAATGCGACAGTGGTCACAGTGACGGAGACATTTTAGTCCTTGACCCATATGTACACATCTGATAGCAATGCCTGAAGTCAAAGTGGTTGCTGGTAGAATTTAGATATAATGATGCAATTTCTAAACAGCACCTCTTGATCATGATATAGTTAAAAAATAATTGCTTGCCCTTGGTGATTATTAAAAAGTAATTATTCCAAAGATGTTTCAGGCGGCTGATACTGATAAACTTGGGTCTAAATTTATTGTAAAACCAGAAGGTCCGAGTTTTGTTGCATTGATCTGAATGTGTAACAAATTGCAGATCAAGATGAATACGTTTAAGCCCTCAAATAAACTGAACCTAAATGTCTATACATTGTAAAAAAAGACAAAAAAGATAGCATTTGTTAAGGTAGTTGATGAGGAGAAACTAAACTGGTTGGCAGCACAAACAAGTCATGATTTTAATTTTCATCTTAAAGAGAACAAAATGGAGTCAAATAGATAAGTAAATAAAATTATGAAGAAGTCAAAGAAACAAAAGTCATTTAGTAACATTCTAAGACTTGGCCATTATGATACAGATTTGCCAATCTTGCTGATGCTGGAAGCAATGTATTTTTTGCCAATTGGCATTCCATTTGATAGATTAATTAAAGCTATAGAAACATTGGCAACATATATAGATATAGTAGTGGCCTACATTTTCTACAAAGAGTTTATTTGTGATTTTCTGTATGAAAATGTTAACTTGCCTGTCATTTGTAAGACAGAAAATTCAACCCTATATGACTTCATACACACTCCAAAATTAAAATAATTGACAAAAGGTGAAGGATAAAAATGGGCATACGTAGAGAAATGCTGACCTGAAATGAAATACAAGATAGCCAAAAGAATATCAAATTGCTGAAAGACTTATTTTGTGTAAAGAAGTAGTATTTGATTAATGATAACAAACTATACATGTACCAGTTCTTCATAAAAAACAGTATTCTACACTTCAGATTTATACAGACACAAAAAAAGGAACAGAGCAATTATATATATATATATATATATATATATATATATGTGTGTGTTAAATTATATCTTCAAATCTATGTGAGTTATACCTCCTTAATAAAAACCTGTTTGGAGTTTGTCTAGGTAAGCAACACTGACACATAATTTATATGGAAGTTGTGGTAATGAGAGCTTAGTCAATCGGTGTTAACATCATTGCTATAGAAATTGTCATTTCTCAATGAAATGAAGTGGGTAAAATATTACATAAATGTTTTTGCCCAACAGATTTTTTTTATACATTGAAAAATGTTGTCATAAAAAGTTAAATGAAATCCAATTTGATGCATATGTTTTTTTTCCTTCTGAAAATATGTGACCAAAAGGCTAAACATCAGAACATTGGGGAGGATTCCCATTTTTGGTCAGGCTAAAAACATTTCAGCCTCACCTTCTTCCTATATATATATATATATATATATATATATATATATATATATATATATATATATATGACACACACAAAGCCAATTTGGGACATTCCTTAATTTTATCTTGCATTTCTTTGAGTAAATTAAATCACAATATGTACAGACAAAATTCAAAACAGTTTAGTAAGTCTGTTTGAGCAAAAGAAACTAAATCACATTCACATCCTTTTTCTCTTTTTCATTCTTTTTCTTATTCACTCTTTTTTCATTCTTTTTCTTATTCACTCTGGTCACAGTTTCTTTGTTTTTGTTAGGTTTTGTTAGGTTTTGTTTTTTTTTATTTTTTGTTTTTACAAGTATAAAAATAAAACATATGAAATTATGTTATCAAAAAAAGGTTTTTCTTTGATGTTTTCAAAAAAGCTTTAGTCTTCCACATATTTCTTTTTATATATTAGGGTGGGAGAATTAAAAATTAGAAAGGAATTGCACAGAACGAGAATATTTTGATGTTGTTTGCTGTTACGTCTCTAGACCATGTGTTGGATTCTTGAATGTGGTGCTTGCTGGTTCATAAATAGGATTTGATTGCTGAAAACAACAAGAAAAAAGATCCTATAGATAATCATACATTACTGAGGAATATGGATTTTACACAAACAAATTGCTAAAACATTTATTTGTACAGATTAATGGATTTGCTGAGTTACAGAGAAAAAGAACTAAAAAAAAAAAAATTCAAGCGTGTAGTGAGGGAACAAAGGACTTTTTCAGCTTTTTATCTTCAATTAAAACTATAATTTATAACAATATTTTTTTCACTGAAGAGATGAAGTCTCAGCAAAATAAAACTTAAAAATCTCTCAAAACTCAGATCAAAAGCAGGTCCTCATTTTCAATGGGCAGAGAAAGAAAGATTAATTACCACAAGGAAATTGTGGATTTTAGTAGCACGATGCCAACTACAAAAGTTTCTTTCTCCTGCTTAAAAGGTAAATGTTCTTTTTTTCATTTACTGCAGATGTAGTTTATGAATTAGTAATGGCCAAGCAGAATATGGTTTTGGAAAAAGAAAAAGTTCTTTCCTATCTTTCAAGTAACATCAGGTAGAATGACTTGTAATTGTTTGGTTTGGTTTGTTTTATGGCATATCAACATCTCAATGGGTTCTTTAATGCCAACATTTTGCTGACAATATTTATTTTTCCAAAAATGTATTGCTGGTAGTATTTTTCTTTTTCAAAGTATTATTGGTATTAAAACCTATTTTTACACTTTCATAGTGTTTTGCTCTTAGTTTGGGGGTTAACTATTTGCCCTTAGCTAGGACCCGGACAGGTGCTACAACCCCAGGGCAGAGCGGACACAGGAACATCAACAATTGAGATGGTTCAATGCTCCTCAAAAACTCCTGATGAGAGGCGTTTAAGTTTATCATCTTACCCAGGACACAGATTTAGTTTATTGTCATAGCCATTAATTAGAAGTCCTGTCCTTGGTAACAGAAATTAAAGTCCCAAATTAAAATTCAGGACGATTTTCCTGTGTTTTCATTTTCAAAAAGAAATATTAGACACTATATTTAAGACTTAAAAGAAAATAAAAATTGTGCAAAATTGATGGGATAGCTTTCTAAACCCCAAACAAAGTAACATCTGCATTGGCAAAATGGTTCTATTTCAAATGAAAGATATTGTTCAAAATGTTTCAATTTGCCATGAGAGAAACACCATAGCCTCTTATTTTATTCACTACAATAACTAACCACTCCCCCACTATCCAGAACAATTGAGGGTCGGAGAAAATGTTAATTTCCGATTATATTTTGTAACTGGGAATTATTTATAAACAATATATACAAGTGGGAGAGAATGTTGAAAAGTTAATAACTCTCTTCTAAAAATCAGTCCAAATGACTAGACATTAGAATTTTATTGGAATCACTTGTTGATCAAACAACTTTTCAGCACCCCCTCACAAAATATATGGTTTCATTTTATCTTATTACTTTGATCAGTTTGAAAATCCTTACAAGTAAATCTTAACTTGTAAGATGAAATGATCATAACTACGAGGTAATTTTAAATTCCTATTGTATTTTTTATATATATATATATATATATATATATATATATATATATATATATATATGTGTGTGTGTGTGTGTGTGTAAACAAAAATAAAAAACCACTTAAAAAAACAAATTGTTCCTGTCAAAAATAAAACAAGGTAACAAAAAGAGCCAATTCTCCAAGATGATGAACCTTCAGAGATTGTTGGTCCCTTCACCAATCTAGGAGGCAACATTGCTAACAACAGAGGCTCGGAGATTGATATGGTGAAGGGGTTTCAGAAGTCTGCAGCTGTATTCCAACACCTAGAACTTATAATGGTCTAGATCTTCAATTGGCAAAGACACCAGGATCTGACTGTACACGTCTATTGTCCAACCAATGGCGATTGATGCTAGTAAGATTTAGATTGATTGATTTGTTTTTACAGTTTATCAACCTTTTCTCATTTTTAGATTGCAAGAATTTTGGAGAAAGAATGATTTTTCCCAATACAAGTTCTGCTAATTAACCCATAGCTGAGGGGAAAAGGGTCCATAACTTTCCCAAGGGTATTTGTATGTAAATCAATATAACAAACCCAACAGGAATTGAAACCTATTTCCAATCCCAAGCCATTATACCACCCACACCTCCAAGCTTACAACTACTGGTATTCCCAAGCAGACACCCATCTAAGTATTAAACAGGCTGGATGTTGCTTAACTTTTTGTGATTGTATGAGAACCAGTGTTTCAATATGATATGGCTGTAAGCCACGAGATCTGGAAAGAGAGCAGCAAAATCTGAAGCCTTGTTGACATTTTCCATAGATGTTGCTTGAGAACCATATACCATCTATCATAATCCTTTGAAACACTGGTTCATGTACAATCAGCTAAGTTAAGCAATATTGAGCTTGATCAGTACCTAGATGGGTGACCACTTGGGAATATCAGGTGCTGTAAGCTTGGATGTGTAGGATTGGATCATGGCTTGGAATTGTTAATCAGAGAGCCAAGTTCCATTTCCAGTTGGGGTCATTATATTCACTTATGCAGCAATATAAATCCATCTCTTCTCCTCCCAGCTATGGGTTAATTAGTAAAACTTGTATCACTAGATCATTATTGTCTCAAAATAAAAAAATAAATAAATAAATAAATTTTTTTTTAAAATTCTGGCAAAGGGTTGATAAGCCATAGAAAACTAATACATTAAATCATCAGGAACATGTTACAAATGAAGATGTCCTGTAGAGAGCAGGTTTGTGTAACCTAAAAAATGTAATCACCATGAGACAGAGATGCTTGATTATCAAATACTAATGCCTACACAGTGACTAACTAGAGTTTTCCTGAAAAGGAAACCAGTAAAAGAGAGGCAAACCTCTCAAAACATGGCCAAAGACTATACAAAAAGATCTCATAGAAAGGGGCCTGACCTGGGATGAAGTTTGGGATAGAACAAGAAGTTGATATGAATAGAGGACATGCAACACCCAATGCTCCCAACAGAGAAAACTAAGAAAATGTATAAGCAAAGTGATTAAAGTAAAATGGAAAGTATTTTGTTCAGACTCACCTGAGTCCATTTCGCTTTTTCTCTATCTTCATTAAAACGTGCCATTTCCCGTTTGTCATAATACCTGACTACAAGTTTCCAAATAACCAATATTAATATTCCAATGAAAAAGATTCCTCCCACAATGCCAGCAATGAGCATCTTTATATCAATCTCTTTGGTGCAATCCGATTCTGCAAAGAAAAAAAAAGTCACCATGAGGAAAATTTATTCAATTATAAAAATCTTCTAAAATAGAAACTTTTCTTTAACATGCAATTCTATAAACACTTCATTTTAACAATTTTAATTGATAATTTCCAATACAGGAAAAAAACAATTTTAAATATTTTTAGCATCACTTCCTTTCCTCTTCACCCATCATGTTGGGGATTATATTTTTTTTTTTTCAATAGCTTTTGCACTTAGCAAGTGTGATACAGTTTTCATCATACTGCCAGGACATCTTTTACGGAATTTTATGAGAATAATTTTCTTACCAAAATTCTCATGTACCTTGTCAAGAGTCAATGAAAACACAATGAAAGTATAAAAATAGATTTTTTAGACCAGAAGTGGCAGCAATACATTTTTTTTTAAAAAAAAAAATATTACCAGCAATACAATTGACTCTCAACAAAAAAACATCTTTTAAAAAAATATGTCAACAAACCCGATTCTCCTACAGAATGATTTCTTTACAAAGAATACAGATTCTGTTCATATGGACATATCCTAAAAATCTTGTTGGAATTAAATAACCCATTGAGGATGATATGCTGTAAAACAAAATAAATGAAACCAGACCAAAGAGCCAATGAAAATATCTGAGAATTGCTACTTTGTGGGAAAAGACATCTATAAGGATGCTTCCCCTAATGACTAAAATCTTAACTTCTTCAAATCTAGGGACAACCCTTATCTATTGACATATTCTATGATCTGCACAATCCTCATATGTACATATAAAAATCTCATTCAGTAATCCTCTACCTTGAGTGGCTTGTTGCGGGTTGTAGCTGAGTGAAAATGTATCAGAAGGTAATTTATGTAAGGCAAAGGTTATGTGTGCTTATTATACATTATCCCACAACACATAGATCAAATAAAGACTATAAGGACAATTTGTATTGCAAGAAATTACTAAAAACACAGTGGTTAGAGATCCAAGAATAAAGAGATTTTTTATATATACAATAGATATACATGCAAGGATAACAGAATGTTTGTTGATTGTGGCAATTGAGACAAGATTATGAAGAATGTTCATGCAGAAATTTGGTCAATAAAAAATAATGGTTTTGATAGTGAAATTAAAATAATTTGTTTTGCTGCAAGGACAAATCTCAAATGTGTTCATTCAAATAATAGTGTGTATGCGTGTGTTACTTGTTAGTTAGAATTTAAGATCTGAAGAGTTGTTTGCCTTTAACTGTTTGGCTAAATTGATGAATTGTACAATTACTGTTTGTGTAGTGAAAACATTCATTTTTTAAGTCAATTGTAATTTGATTACCATGCGGACAATGATCAATTGAGTGCTGTGTTGAGAATTTTGAAGTGATATTGAGTCAGTGAATTGTCACGTAGAGTTTGGTAGCATCTCACGAAACTCGATGACTGACCGACTCGAGTCATGCAGCTGTTTATATAGACTTTGGTGTTTAAAAAACGGCTCCAGGGAGCTTTGGCGGGAAAAAGGATCTGTTTCGACTTTGCTACAGTTTAGTGTTTCTTAACCAATGGAAGATTGAATTTACTGAAACGAAGTGGTGATTGGTTAAGGCTTTTTTCAGGGAAGAATACATCTTTCCGAAAGGGATGGAAGGCTAATGTGGAAGATTTCACAGGCTCTTAGGCTTTGTAATGGATGAACAATAGCATGAAAAAGATCTCAATTGAGTAACACAGTACAAATGATATTGATGCCTTTTTTTTAAAATGGCATCAAAGTATTTACAGTAATATTTCTGTTTTATTTTTATTAATTTTTTTAAAATCACAACATTTTGATGTTTACCACCTCTAAACGTCTGAGGGTATGTTTTGCACATTTTAGAATTTAGACTCCTATTCTAAGAATAACTGGAAAGTGCAGTCATTGAAAATGTAAAAAAGATGTGAAAAAAAAAAAATTGCCTAAGGAAAAGATGTTAAAAAAAGAATTAGCATTGTTGGGGAACATTAATGAAAAGAATGAAATTATGTAAATAAGACAAACTGGCAGAGAGGTACTGAAAAGAACAACAGTTTGTTTTCAAGTATCAAAATTTCTTGAATGTAGTTTGAGTTCATTATTAAAATTCTACAATCAATCACATGCTCCCCCCACACATGCTCATAGCACATAATTGAGAAATTGAGATGTTTAAAGGGTCCACAAAGAAACAGTGAACTTGGGAAATTTAAAAACTGTAGCATATTATATATATTTGTTATGTCTAAGTTTTTTCAATAAAGCTGATTAGCTTTTATAAGGATTTTGAAAAAGGATATTAAAACCTAACGAGAAAGAAGAACATGTTTGTTAGCAAGAAACAATCTGAGAATAAAGTTGACTATTAGTATGGACGCTAAGGGTAGGAGGCAATAAGAAAATAATGTCAATTGATAACACTGTCATATTGAAGTTTTTTTGGGGGGTTGTTTTTTTTGCTTACTCTTACCTTTGAACCTTTCGGATCTGAAACAATTTCCCTACCATTTCTTTTTGATGGTTTGGTGATGAATGATACAATCATTAAATTCAAACAAGCAAAGTTTTTGTTCACCTAAAAGTACAAGAAAATAAGTAAAATTACATTTTTTATATTAAAAAAACTCAGAGAGAGACTTTAATATCCCAAGAGAAGTCTACTCTATAGTGATGAATGAATTGACCAGGTTTGTGTAATGAACTTGTTAGGGGTTGTAGTAGAAATGCCACAATATGTTTATACTAGGAATATTGTGTTAAAGAAATTCTTAAATTACAATTGGCCCTCAAGATAGACATTTACAGTAAAATAAATTCATATAATGACTGATGCAACAAGAGAAGCAGTGACTAACAAATTATGACAGTCTTATAAATGCAATTCTTCATACAATGATTAATCTATCAAAGCCCATCATCAAATGATGACCTTGTCTTTTCAGGGCCCACAGTATCAATACCAGTAACTCAGAGGGAGCAACCCAAAAAGTTTCTAATTGGTTAGAAAGATTGAATGACAAAAATTGATTTTTTTGTAAAGGGTGATCATTATGTTGAATGGAATTTATGCTTGAACTTAAATTATTAGAATTTGGTCTGCTAGAATCTAATAATTGGATGAAACCTGTTTAGCACTTTGTAAAAAGTGTCAATATGTTGGTTTGTGTGTGTGTGTGTGTGTGTGCAAAAGTTCCCAACACTCTTTTGAAAAGTAAATGAATAAACAGTAGGAAACTTTTTGTTTTTAAATAAAAAATACTGGAAACTTGAATCCTATTGAACATGAATGCTAGACATTCTTTTATAATCACAATGTTTTTATTTTATTTTAATGCAAGTGCATGTGCTGAAAAATTCTAAGACTAACTCGCTTCTCCAAATTTGACATATTTTTGAAAAGACTTCTTGGTTTGACAAAGAGCCTTTCAGCACTCACTCATAATTTTGCATTAAAAGTTTAAAAAACACTTGATTTCTACTTTGTTTCTTACAAACAATTAATTGGGAGTCCAAAGTCAACAGGGCTTTTTTTTTCTTTACTTGCTTATTTTACAAGATTAAGTTTATGCTTGGACATATTTCCAGTATCAAAAAAAGGACTCTTACCTTCTGTTGGTTTTTCAAATGTTTCAACAATTTCAACTTCTTTATGTTTACAAATTTTATTACATGCAGAGGAATTGTTCTCAGCCTCGTTTGTTTTCATTTTGATACATTTCACGCACTCTTTGTCAGCTGAACATTTGTTTGGACAACTCTGCATAAGAAAAAAAAAAAAAAAAAAAAAGAAAGAAGAAAATTATTAATTCATACACATAAAAGAAAAAAAAGGTGAATGTAGTTAAAAAGAAAATTCAACTGCACTGAGAAATAAAGTGTCATTGGGAGAAAATTCTAGAATAATAGTTTTCAACTTACAGGACAATCTTCACAAGTTCTGCCCTTGTAGCCAGATGACGCATTGCATTTACAGACCCCACATTCACATACTCCATAGCCATTACAGATTTTCTAAAGAAAATAAAATTTACATACATTAAAACACATGCACAAAAGACACCATTATAAAAAAAAAAAAAAAATATCTAAATTTTAATAGTTTTTAAATTCAGTTTCTAAATCTTCTGTAAAATTAACAAAATTAAAAGAAATTTAAATAAAAAAAAAATTAGAACTTTAAAATCTAATATTGAATTTTAAAAGTTCTTGAACCATTATTTTCCCCAAATATATAACATGCACATATAAACAGGCAAGAAATATTTAGGAAAAATACAACTATTCAACTGCTGATTCTTTCAAATAGATATGAGGTGGTACTGAAAAGTTCTCAGCTTGACATGTAAAAAAAAAAAAAAAACTTGTTTGGCCAGAGAAGTATTTGGAACTTAGCATCCCCACTCAATTTGTCCTCTTTTTTTTTTTTTTTTTTCTATTTTAAGATTTTTTTGGATTTTTTAATGATAATTGTTTATATTGAGAGATTTAATTCTGTGATCCCTGGCCAATCAGTGTGTCATATAAGGGATGTTTATGTGTTTGTCTCGATCAGGTAATTCATCCATCAGAGAAGATGTAGAATGACTTGGGGAGGATTGTTATTATATACAAGTCCATCTTATTTACTTGAAAATTACAATAATTCTTCATCTTTCCTGTAATTCTTTCTTTCCAATGTTGCATTTGGCTTATTTTGTAGCCAAATTAGAAGAAAAAAAATTAAATTACCATTTTATAAACCCACTGATAAATTTTAAAACTTTCTTTGAAGTCTTAATTCGTTTTCATTTTGTTTTGTTGAGATTATTAAAAAGTAACAAAAAAAGCTCATTGTGCCAAGAGTTAATATGAATTTCTATAATAAAAATAATACTTTACTTTTTGTGAGTGAACACTGACAATTTTTTGAGAAAAACAATGATTTTTCCAGATACACGTCCTACTATATAACCCATAGCTGGTGGGGAGAGATGAGTATTTGTAAGTAAGTGAATGCAATGAACCTGACTGAATTTGAACCTGGCTCTCAGATTTCTAATCTTAACTGCTATCCATTGCACCACCCACACATCCACCCAAACTAACAAAAACTAAACCCTGCAATTCTCATATAACTACACTTGTCAAACATCCAAGTTAGCATCTAAATAAGGAGAGATAGAAAAACTTTTAAGACTGATATATAATATTACAAATGAATAAATTTTTTGAGAAAGCAAACCAGTGTTATTTTTGGTATCCAGATGAAGATATAAAAAAAAAAAAATCTTACTCCATTTTACGGAATTTTATGAGAATAATTTTCTTACCAAAATTCTCTCATGTATTTTGTCAAGAGTCAATGAAAACACAATGAAAGTATAAAATAGATTTTTTAGACCAGAAGTGGCAGCAATACATTTTTTTTAAAAAAAAAATATTACCAGCAATACAATTGACTCTCAACAAAAAAACATCTTTACAAAAATATGTCAACAAAACCCGATTCTCCTACAGAATGATTTCTTACAAAGAATACAGATTCTGTTCATATGGACATATCCTAAAAATCTTGTTGGAATTAAATAACCCATTGAGGATGATATGCTGTAAAACAAAATAAATGAAACCAGACCAAAGAGCCAATGAAAATATCTGAGAATTGTTACTTTGTGGGAAAAGACATCTATAAGGATGCTTCCCTAATGACTAAAATCTTAACTTCTTCAAATCTAGGGACAACCCTTATCTATTGACATATTCTATGATCTGCACAATCCTCATATGTACATATAAAAAATCTCATCCAGTAATCCTCTACCTTGAGTGGCTTGTTGGGGTTGTAGCTGAGTGAAAATGTATCAGAAGGTAATTTATGTAAGGCAAAGGTTATGTGCTTATTATACATTATCCCACAACACATAGATCAAATAAAGACTATAAGGACAATTTGTATTGCAAGAAATTACTAAAACACAGTGGTTAGAGATCCAAGAATAAAGAGATTTTTATATATACAATAGATATACATGCAAGGATAACAGAATGTTTGTTGATTGTAGCAATTGAGACAAGATTATGAAGAATGTTCATGCAGAAATTTGGTCAATAAAAAATAATGGTTTTGATAGTGAAATTAAAATAATTTGTTTTGCTGCAAGGACAAATCTCAAATGTGTTCATTCAAATAAAGTATGTATGCGTGTATTGTTAGTTAGAATTTAAGATCTGAAGAGTTGTTTGCCTTTAACTGTTTGGCTAAATTGATGAATTGTACAATTACTGTTTGTAGTGAAAACATTCATTTTTAAGTCAATTGTAATTTGATTACCATGCGGACAATGATCAATTGAGTGCTGTGTTGAGAATTTTGAAGTGATATTGAGTCAGTGAATTGTCACGTAGAGTTTGGTAGCATCTCAATAAAACTCGATGACTGGACCTAATCGAGTCATGCAGCTGTTTATATAGACTTTGGTGTTTAAAACGGCTCCAGGAGCTTTGGCGGAAAAAGGATCTGTTTCGACTTTGCTACAGTTTAGTGTTTCTTAACCAATGGAAGATTGAATTTACTGAAACGAAGTGGTGATTGGTTAAGGCTTTTTTCAGGGAAGAATACATCTTTTCGAAAAAGGATGGAAGGCTAATGTGAAAGATTTCACAGGCTCTTAGGCTTTGTAATGGATGAACAATAGCATGAAAAAGATCTCAATTGAGTTAAATGATATTGATGCTTTTTTAAAATGGCATCAAAGTATTTACAGTAATATTTCTGTTTTATTTTATTAATTTTTTAAAATCACAACATTTTGATGTTTACCACCTCTAAACGTCTGAGGGTATGTTTTGCACATTTTAGAATTTAGACTCTATTCTAAGAATAACTGGAAAAAGCAGTCATTGAAAATGTAAAAATGTGAAAAAAAAAAAAATTGCCTAAGGAAAAGATGTTAAAAAAAGAATTAGCATTGTTGGGGAACATTAATGAAAAGAATGAAATTATGTAAATAAGACAAACTGGCAGAGAGGTACTGAAAAGAACAACAGTTTGTTTTCAAGTATCAAAATTTCTTGAATGTAGTTTGAGTTCATTATTAAAATTCTACAATCAATCACATGCTCCCCCCACACATGCTCATAGCACATAATTGAGAAATTGAGATGTTTAAAGGGTCCACAAAGAAACAGTGAACTTGGGAAATTTAAAAACTGTAGCATATTATATATATTTGTTATGTCTAAGTTTTTTCAATAAAGCTGATTAGCTTTTATAAGGATTTTGAAAAAGGATATTAAAACCTAACGAGAAAGAAGAACATGTTTGTTAGCAAGAACAATCTGAGAATAAAGTTGACTATTAGTATGACGCTAAGGGGTAGGAGGCAATAAGAAAATAATGTCAATTGATAACACTGTCATATTGAAGTTTTTTTGTGGGGGGTTGTTTTTTTTTGCTTACTCTTACCTTGAACCTTTCGGATCTGAACAATTTCCCTACCATTTCTTTTGATGGTTTGGTGATGAATGATACAATCATTAAATTCAAACAAGCAAAGTTTTTGTTCACCTAAAAGTACAAGAAAATAAGTAAATTACATTTTTTTTATATTAAAAAACTCAGAGAGAGACTTTAATATCCCAGAGAAGTCTCCATTTATAGTGATGAATGAATTGACCAGGTTTGTGTAATGAACTTGTTAGGGTTGTAGTAGAAATGCCACAATATGTTTATACTAGGAATATTGTGTTAAAGAAATTTTAAATTACAATTGGCCCTCAAGATAGACATTTACAGTAAAATAAATTCATATAATGACTGATGCAACAAGAGAAGCAGTGACTAACAAATTATGACAGTCTTATAAATGCAATTCTTCATACAATGATTAATCTATCAAAGCCCATCATCAAATGATGACCTTGTCTTTCAGGGCCCACAGTATCAATACCAGTAACTCAGAGGGAGCAACCCAAAAGTTTCTAATTGGTTAGAAAGATTGAATGACAAAAAATTTTTTTTTGTAAAGGGTGATCATTATGTTGAATGGAATTTATGTTGAACTTAAATTATTAGAATTTGGTCTGCTAGAATCTAATAATTGGATGAAACCTGTTTAGCACTTTTGCAAAAAGTGTCAATATGTTGGTTTTTGTGTGTGTGTGTGTGTGTGTGCAAAAGTTCCCAACACTCTTTTTGAAAAGTAAATGAATAAACAGTAGGAAACTTTTTGTTTTAAATAAAAATACTGGAAACTTGAATCTTATTGAACATGAATGCTAGACATTCTTTTATAATCACAATGTTTTTATTTTATTTTAATGCAAGTGCATGTGCTGAAAAATTCTAAGACTAACTCGCTTCTCCAAATTTGACATATTTTTTGAAAAAGGCTTCTTGGTTTGACAAAAGAGCCTTTCAGCACTCACTCATAATTTTGCATTAAAAGTTTAAAAACACTTGATTTCTTACTTTGTTTCTTACAAACAATTAATTGGGAGTCCAAAGTCAACAGGGCTTTTTTTTTCTTTACTTGCTTATTTTACAAGATTAAGTTTATGCTTGGACATATTTCCAGTATCAAAAAAAGGACTCTTACCTTCTGTTGGTTTTTCAAATGTTTCATAATTTCAACTTCTTTATGTTTACAAATTTTATTACATGCAGAGGAATTGTTCTCAGCCTCGTTTGTTTTCATTTTGATACATTTCACGACTCTTTGTCAGCTGAACATTTGTTTGGACAACTCTGCATAAGAAAAAAAAAAAAAAAAAAAAAAGAAAGAAAATTATTAATTCATACACATAAAAGAAAAAAAAAGGTGAATGTAGTTAAAAAAAGAAAATTCAACTGCACTGAGAAATAAAGTGTCATTGGGAGAAAATTCTAGAATAATAGTTTTCAACTTACAGGACAATCTTCACAAGTTCTGCCCTTGTAGCCAGAATTGTATTTACAAAAAACATACTTATAAAGATTTTCTAAAGAAAATAAAATTTATATACATTAAAACACATGCACAAAAGACACCATTATAAAAAAAAAAAAAAATATCTAAATTTTTAATAGTTTTTAAATTCAGTTTCTAAATCTTCTGTAAAATTAACAAAATTAAAAGAAATTTAAATAAAAAAAATTAGAACTTTAAAATCTAATATTGAATTTTAAAAGTTCTTGAACCATTATTTCCCAAATATATAACATGCACATATAAACAGGCAAGAAATATTTAGGAAAATACAACTATTCAACTGCTGATTGATTTTCAAATAGATATGAGGTGGTACTGAAAGTTCTCAGCTTGACATGTAAAAAAAAAAAAAAAAACTTGTTTGGCCAGAGAAGTATTTGGAACTTAGCATCCCCACTCAATTTGTCCTCTTTTCTTTTTTTTTTTTTCTATTTTAAGATTTTTTTGGATTTTTTAATGATAATTGTTTATATTGAGAGATTTAATTCTGTGATCCCTGGCCAATCAGTGTGTCATATAAGGGATGTTTATGTGTTTGTCTCGATCAGGTAATTCATCCATCAGAGAAGATGTAGAATGACTTGGGGAGGATTGTTATTATATACAAGTCCATCTTATTTACTTGAAAATTACAATAATTCTTCATCTTTCCTGTAATTCTTTTCTTTTCCAATGTTGCATTTGGCTTATTTTGTAGCCAAATTAGAAGAAAAAAAAATTAAATTACCATTTTATAAACCCACTGATAAATTTTAAAACTTTCTTTGAAGTCTTAATTCGTTTTCATTTTGTTTTGTTGAGATTATTAAAAAGTAACAAAAAAAGCTCATTGTGCCAAGAGTTAATATGAATTTCTATAATAAAAATAATACTTTACTTTTTGTGAGTGAACACTGACAATTTTTTGAGAAAAACAATGATTTTTCCAGATACACGTCCTACTATATAACCCATAGCTGGTGGGGGAGAGATGAGTATTTTACGGTAAGTGAATGCAATGAACCTGACTGGAATTTGAACCTGGCTCTCAGATTTCTAATTCCGAACTGCTATCCATTGCACCACCCACACATCCACCCAAACTAACAAAACTAAACCCTGCAATTCTCATATAACTACACTTGTCAAACATCCAAGTTAGCATCTAAATAAGGAGAGATAGAAAAACTTTTAAGACTGATATATAATATTACAAATGAATAAATTTTCTTGAGAAAGCAAACCAGTGTTATTTTTGGTATCCAGATGAAGATATAAAAAAAAAAAAATCTTACTCCATTTTTGGTCAGACAAGTTGTATAACTCGTTGGGCAGTTACAGTTTGTTCCTGTGTATTCTGGGTGGCAAATGCATTTTCCGCATTTACAAACACCACGGGTTGGACCTATGAAAGAGAAAAAATTAAAAAGTTATAGTATAAAACCAACCCTACCAAAAAAAAAAAAAAAAAAAAATTAAAATCATAGTAAAGGTTTCCCTATTTTACAGCAGAGTCTAAGGGAGGTAATACAGATGCCAAATAAGCAATCAATTTAAATGAGTCAAAATCATCTATTCTCAAGTAACCTGCTCCTGACTACCTTTCCATGGATTCCAGATACCTTCTCTGTTTTTAAGCAAGATATTTATTATCACCGTTTATCCATCATGTTTATAAATGCAATTAGATGTCATTTAAATGGGGAAACTCAGTTCTATAGTGTTTTAGCTTAATTTCAGTTATACAAGATTTTATCTTTTTTATATAAATCTGTTTAAAATGAATGATTGTTTGTAAAATTTCAGAATTGGTCTTAATGTTGACTACTTAAGTAGAATCAAATATTTTAAATATGGAGTCAATTTTTGATTGTCGGACAAATGAATATATTAGATTCAGAAGCACCAAATAATTTATTATAATTAGGAAGAGGAAAATATATTTTAAAATCTAATATATTTTTTTAATCTAAATCTGCTACATTTGATCCTCTTTCCCAACTGGGTTGTCATAAAATATTCCATCCTTAACTGCAACCAAAGAGAATTACATTCTCGACAAATGATAATATGATAAAAGTAATAACAATATAATCATTACTATCAAAATAATTCTTTTATTTCATGTTGAAATAATCGGAGATTCTGTATAGAAATAATACTAGTCATGGTGAATTGCTGTCTTATTTACTTAGTTGTTTTTTCATGAAGAAATCATTTTAGGGATTATATGAAAATCTGAGAGGTCAAAGTGTCCGAGTTGAGATGGCAATAAAACATCCCATTTCAAACCTCGGCCCGCCATGTTCGCATTTCAAATCATGGCCAATCATAAAACCAATAAAGGAGAAGCAGAAACTTACCTCCACATAACATTTTGTTAAAGTTTGGGCAAGAAAAATCATCGCATTCACAGTAAGCACCACTGTAAGTTCGTTTCAAATTGACTGCATTCGATTGACACATTTGGTTGTTACTGCATTCTGCACTTTGGTTGTCACTGAAAAAACAAAATTGACAACATTTCAGGTTTTCAACCAGCCAAGTCAGAGAGTAACAAATTCCAGAAAAATATCTTATTTCATATATCTGTGTATACCATCTCAAAATCTTGGACAACATATTCTCTAAAATATTTTTGTGTAATATGTGTAATGTAACTGCTGAAGGTTATGAAAGTCTATGTCGATGTTAGAAATGGTTAAAGAAAGAAAGAAAGAGAGAGAGAGAGAAATTAATCAGGTCACATGTTTTAGGCAAATGAATTCATGTTTATAGCCAAGTTTGATTTCAAAGATTGATTATTTTTTTAGGATGGTATTTGAAAGATCAATGTGAGATAGCAGGACTTAAAAAAAGAAAGGAATAACATAAGAGATAAGAGAAGAGAAGAAAGAACAAACTGAGCATCAAGGAAATAGAATTTTTATTTTCTCTTTTGTTTACTTACGGCCGGCAATTTTCACTGAGTTTAGATGTCACATCTTGAGTGCTACATTCACATGTTTTGCCACTATATCCAGGATCACAAATACAAAGGCCACAAGTCAATGTTCCATTTCCATTACACAATGGACTTTTTGGTACCTATGGTAGAAAAAAAAATAAACAAACAATAAAAGAACAAAATCACTTTCATTTATATTAGTGATTTTTTTACGTCCCAGATATTAAACAACGTTATCCTTAATTGATGGGCTGCTAAAGTTTCAAAACAATAGTCCATACAATAAATTGAACACAGGGCCCATGAGATAAGAGTAATGTTTCTTAATTGGGCCTGAAAAAATATATACTTACAAATACTCCTGGAAAAGTCATGAAACTATCTTCCCCTCGTTATGAGTTAAATAACAAGATAGACAGAGTTCACCTAACTGTACTGGTTTAACCTTTCCTTTGGATTCTACTGGCAATGCAAAGAGAGGGATCTTGATGTAATGGCAGCCTAAGATATCCATGGGGGATGAAACACTTTGCACTACACTAGAGACTAATAACAAATTTTATCCTTTTCATATCCTCAACAGAAAGGAGAAAGAAAAGGTTAAAAAAAAAAAAAATACAAAAACCTTGGTAGTTGGGAAAGGCTGGAAAAATATATTTCAGCTAAAATGAAAATAAATAATATATGAAATAATGAAAACACTGCATTGCAAAACTTCAGGAAAACCTGTTTTTCAAACTCTCTAGCAACAACTGAAAATTAGTTGCATTCAGTTTTTCATATCTTAAAACATTTTTATTATTCTATTGATTGTTTGAACTTATCTTTAACTCAGGCTCTACTAACACTTCCAATACTGTAGACATATGTATACGTCTTTACAAAACTTACATTGCCTGCTGAAGATGTATACATACATTTTCAGGATCCATTTTCATTTTCTAAGATGCTGGAAAACAGTTGGCTTCCTGCACCATTCCACAAAGTATCTGAGATCTCCTGCCATGCTCTATCTTTATAAGAGCCAGACGATACTAAAAATGGAATGTTGCTTCCACATCCAGCCTGCAATCCTCACTTTGCAAGCTCAAGCATTCAATGGCTGATGAATTGTTTTCCACCCTACAATCCCTTTCCATGTGGATGAAATATTGCTAGCTTCATTTAATCTATCATTATTTTCATAGCAGATGGTGAAGCGAGCTACAATCCATTGTTCCACCAGTTCAGACCTTCACAGCTAAGACCCACCAGGCCACATACACAGAGTTAAATCATCCTCATTCTTTTGATATTCAACTGGTAAGGAGAAAGTTCCACTCAGACAGCTTATTCTGCAGAAATGTTGAATTATGGAATGAACTCCTGAGAGGATGCTCCCTCAATCATGACAATCATAAACTCTTCTAGTAGAGAGTCAACTGTATCTATCCACATTTCCTTATAATATTCACCTTTTGCTCCTCCCTGTGCACAACAACCTCATTTAGTAACCCTCTAACTTAAGTGACTCTTAAGGCTTGTACTGGGTGAATACTAGAAATAAACATATTTATACACCTTTACAAGACTTACATTGCAGGCTATATTATATATATATATATATATATATATATATATATATATGTGTGTGTGTGTGTGTGTGTGTGTGAGATGGTCACCATGACATGTGGCTGAAACATTGTAAAGGTACTTATGTTTTTTATTTGCCAGTATGCAGACATTAAATTTTTCCATTGCCCAATTCCTTACTCAAATCATAGACTTCCACACTAGTTTCCCTAGCCAAGCTGTGCAACAGGCTTCACTACTGGATTTATTTCTTACCGCCTCTCCTTGCCGAGCTTTGCAATACTGCTCCTTTTGTAATTCGGACCACTCTGTGGTAGCTGTGATATTTTGTTCCAAGCCCCCATTAAACAGGAACCTCCTACCCATAAGACCTCTTTCTGTTACCGGCATGCTGATTGGACTCATTCCATGATTTTCTTTATGACACCCATTGGACTGACATCTCTGACCTTCCAATTGAAAATTGAGCCACTGAGATCTCTTCTTGGGTCAAAGCTGGCATAGAACTTTTCATCCCTTCTTGGAAATATCAGGTGAAACTGTAATCATCTCCATGGTTCACACCAGCATACTCGGCCAGCTTCAGAAACATATTAGATCTGGTTTTATTATTAAGTATCTTTGTATCTTAGTGCCTTTATTGCCTTGCTTGGGGTGAAATGATTAAAAAAATGGGGGGGGGTTTAAGATAATAACTTTATTCTATCATTAACACTTGATTTAATTTTGTGACCACCCCTTTTGCCTTGATTCTACAGCCAGACTATTGTCCTCCTCTTTATTGTTATAATCACAAAATTCCAGCCATTGTGGCCTCCAATTTTCGTCAAATGTTTCTTGATCCATGTAACCTTCGGTAAATTTTGAACTGGACCTGTTATTTAATCTACAAAGGTCGACTGTTTTCGTTTTGCTGAACATGTCATTTTGTCCATATTTAGTAATTATTTGTATGAGAAAATAGCCTGGTGGATTAAAGTGATGATTCGTGAATCTGGTGGCACTATAATTGTGAGTTCAATTCCAGAACTGGGTAGTGCAGTTATAGATTCAGCAGAAACAATGTGAACAATAACTGAGCAGTACTAAATAAGAAAAAAAATTCTTAGACATGAACATAACAAGAATTCTATAGATAAAAAAAGTCCCAAATTCCCTAAAGTTTATCCAGTAAACATCTGATGAATGCTAGACGGCACAATAACTGAAACATTGTGATAACAACAGAGAGGAGGAGGAGGAGAGTGTAAATAATGTAAATAACTCCAAATCTTAGAAACTGAAACAGAAGTTTAAAGTTTAACTAAATATTTTCCATTATAAATATAAAAATAATTTTTTGTTTTGCAAGTAAATATTGCATTAAATATTTTTATTGAGAACAAATTTTTTTCCAGATACAACTCTTAGTATTTAACCCATAGCTGGGTGGGTGAAGATGGATGCATACCTTTCATAAGTGCATTTGTGCAAATGAAAATATAACTGAGAAAAGTTGAAATTTAAAATGCTCTTTGTCGATTTTTTTTTTGTTGCTCCGGTTCCTCTCTACTAGAATAAACCACAAGCCAATGGAATTACAAAACCATCAATAAAAAAGTACCAATAAAAGAACTAGGGATATTAGAATCTGTCTTCTGGTCAACACCTGTTGTAGACAGCTTGAACAAGTTACAGGTTTTTTATATATATATATATATATATATATATATATATATATAATAGCGATATCAGAGATAGTGTGAAGCCAAAAATGCTGTCAGTCAGTGGGATACTAAGAGAAATGATTTAAAACAAGGCGTCTTTAATGCAAACATTAAAGTGCTCAATATCAGAGATAGAGCTTTTATAGGATTAATACAAGTAAAAGGTTTATCACTTTGATGATTGAGGTTACCTTGAACATCCTGACTCCAGAGTTTCATAGATGGACTCTCCAGGAATCACTGTCCACTTGTCAGATGGTATCAGCAATTGACTGCTTACACTTCTTGATTTTTCTTTGATATACATTTTTCATTGGTACAATTTATAGTGTGTTTGTGTGTGTGCGCCCATGCACCCATCTGTGTAGAAATTTATTGTTATTTTCATCATTTTTTTTTTTTCACTTTACACTCACTCCTTAAATTTCTCTTTTTCTTCTTTTCTTTCAATTGTAGTCATTTTGACATCCAGTTTTCTAGACATATACTGTCATTGTTAATTAAAAAAGAAAAATCTACAAAACTCTGGAGGATACTGAAGGTAACATCAATCAGCTAAGTGACAAACCTCTTGCTTGTATTAAATATATATATATATATATGCATCTAGCATATCTCTATTACAGATGCATAGTCTAGCTGTGATTTATACTGCAACTATGCTGAGTGAGCCTAAGTTAGAGTTTCTGGGAGAGAATGCATAATCTGGTGTGATCAATTTTTTTGAACAAGGCCGCCAATGTGCTCAACCACTGATGACTTGTGACTACCAACATCAAGTACCTCCTTGCTTTGATAGTTTTTTTTTTTTTTCTTGTATTTCTTTATTGTATTTTGTTAAAATAAAATCCTGTAAAAAATACTATTGGTAAAAATTTTGGGCGAGACAAGCCCCCCCCGTCACACTATACCTAGCTATCTTGGTATAACAAATATGCTTGATTGTGATTAAACTAGTTTCTTTAACATTCTGACACTGTGTGTATAAATAACCAAATTAGGTAAAGTTTGTAAATTATATAAGAAATATATATTTCCAAATTAGAGAAAGTTTATAATCAAAACAAATTATTTTTTTTAAATTAAAAAAAAATATTAGGACAGAAATTTATCTCCACATTGGAATTTTAAAATCTGGTCAAGAAAAATCATCACATTCACAATAAACACTATTATAAGCTTCTTTCCAAATGGAAAAAATCTGATTGTAAGCATTTATCACATTTACAAACATATACATACTTTATGAAATGGACAAAGTCCGACAATTATTTTAAGACATTTTTTTTATGTTTATATGTTCTTTTTATAGATACAAATATTTAAGTAAATACTCTGTTTATAATATTCAGGCCGGTAAATGTTATTAATATTGTTTATTATAAAGCATTTACTTAAATATTTGTATCTATAAAAAAGAATGTATAAACATAAAAAAAGTCTTAAAATATACATACTTGTTACTGTACATTAGTTGCTAATATAATGAGCAGAGGTCCCCAGAAAAAAAAAAAAAATCCAGGAGTACCACAATTTACCATCCACAAAAAATTAAAAAAAAATTAAAAAAAAATTAAAAAAAAAAAAAAAATTTACCACTTTTGATTGCTCTTCACAGGGACATTCACATATCAACTCTAATTTGATGAGAAGTTTTTCATTAAGGCCGACTGGTGAAATGGTGATTTGTCTAAAGTTAGCTGAAGGGTCTTGAGAACAGGCAGGACCAGTAATGACTGCAGTAAAGTTCACCTGGATTTAGAAGAAATATGAGGAAACAAATTCAGTTTTGTTGTGATGCATCTTAAAAAAAAAAAAAAAAAAGTCTCCCTCTTACTGCTGTCAAGGTTGACAACAGGCAGAGCAGCCATAGCATAAGCAGGCTAAGTAATCTCATATAGAGAAATGCTTCACCTGATCTAAAGTTGCAGACAAACCCGGAAAATAAATAATTTCTAAATTTTAATTAATAATGATTCCAAAACACAAAAGTCTGTGATAGTGGAAATTGTGAGGATTTGTCAAAGAGAAGCCATAAACTGCCCCCTTTTAAGAGAAAAGGTCAAAGTTCTTAATTTAATAAGACATTAATGAAATCATATGCTGAGGTTTCCTGATGAAGGCAGGAGGGCACAATGCCTGAAATGTTGCAATGATGATAAAGAGGAGGAAGAGGATATAGTTTGAATGTAAATAACAAATAATAATAAATCATTATTCAAATTCCATCTGATTCTGTTTTGTTTCATTCACATTGTGTTAATGCCCTTGGAAAAGGGCATGAATCTCTCTTTCTCCAGCTATGGGTTAAATATGGGCTCTCTTGTCTTGGCTGGTAAACAGTTGTAGAAAGAGAACTCAATTGGAACTTGTAGATGGTTGTTTAGAAACTTTGTGGTACAACGTGCACCATTTCTCCATTATCAGATCTTTCAAAAACTGTAGCTGGTTCTACACAAGACTAGAATCAAATTATCTATGTGATGACTTTAGAGGCTCAATTCTAAAACTGTTGGGACTTCATACATCAAAATGCAGGGGGGGGGGTGAGAGAGAGAGAGAGAGAGAGAGAACAAATAAATACACAGAAAAGTCCCACAAAACTACACATACACAATTTACTTACTGTTTGTCCAAGTTTTATATTCTCACATTTGTTGCTTTCAATCAACTTGTCTCTGAAAATTAGAAACAAGATTTTAATAATAAAGCAAAATATCTCTATAGAGCAAATTAACTCAAAAGCTAAAAACTAAAATTCCTTTTAAAACTTTGAATTAAAGCCAAAATTTTAGTAATAAAATTAAAACTCTAAAATTAAAACTTCTTTTAAAACTTAATATTTAGATGATAAACTATTATTATACAC
>CAHIKZ030003536.1:945000-985000 GCA_903632075.3 Acanthosepion pharaonis
AAACTCACAAATGCATGCTGGGATTTATTCCTTGCCAATAAAATAAGCCACTTGTTGGCATCATCTGATCAATCCCAGTCTGTTTTGCCTTGAAGTCAAAATGCTATGTTCTTTTATCTAATTTTGCTCTTGTGTGTCAACCCCAAGTCTTAATTTGCGAACTTCTGCCATATTACTGCTACTTTGCCTTATTACTGTTAATTAGTGGGTTGTAGAAGAAAACCAGATGAACACAAAAACAAAACAAAAAAAAACTCAGCTTAGTGTGTCTGGTATAAATAAGAGTTATCTCCTCCTGAACATTTGTATGGAGACGGCAGGACTTGGAATATTTGACTATCACAGGAAAATTGAAGGAAAGAGGAAAGCAATACATAACCTACCTAATGAGCTTGTGTAAATGGTTGGCAGAACAAATATTAAGAGATATAGTAAAAAGGTAAACTTTACTAAGCATTACAAAGGACAGGGCGTTGTGGAGAGCCATCATCATTCACTTCCTGAAGTGACAAAGTACATAGAAGTCTCTCAATATAGACAACATCACTGCTAAGTTTGCATGTCAGTTATTGTACTAATTTCCATGAGAATAGTGATACTTGGTCTTCAACAATTAACAGCAGATCTGTGGCCTAGGTTAGAAAAAAAAACAAGGTGGTTTTTTTTTTTTTTTTTTAATGTGGAGTTGGAAATGTACTACTCAGATTTGTGACGGTTTTGCTAAATTTACTTCATCAAAAAAAAAAAAAAGTACCCTACTCTTTAGTCTTCATATTGTACCTACTTCTACAGCATTTTCAAAGTAGGACAAAACATTTGAATATTTTGATTAGAGATGCTTTTAGTAACCTCACCATTGTGGCTTTATTGCAATCTAACAAAATTAAAATTCTAACACCCCACAGGTCACAATGACATATCTAGATATGATTTGGCAAAAGAAAAAAAAATTAAAGATAGAAATTATAGGTCCAGAAAGACGAGGCTTAATTTGACATGGCTAAAACTGGTAAAATGCTTCATTTGTAGCCAAAGCAGTCAAACATTAGTAATTAGAATCCATTTTTTTTAATCCTACTCTTAAGTAATGAAAATACTTTCTTACCTTGTAACTTGTTCTGACAATATCAGCAATTGTGTATTGTTTACTGTCTAATTTACTAACATAAGCTCCTTCAAGGCTTTCTGCTAATTTCTTGTAAAGTGTCACCTTCGTATCCCCTGCCACTGCAAATACCACAGTCACTTTGTTTTTTTGTAACATCTGTGCAATATGACCAACAGAAGGATAGTCCTGTAAAATAGAATTTAAAAATAAGTGAATAATTATAAGTTAATTAAAAAATAAACTAATAAAAAATCATTTAATACTGACATTATATATAATTAAAAAATGTAAGATTTAATCAGTATAAATACAAATCTATCCGTTAAAAGTATTTTCAACGAATTTATCAACTTAAAAAAACCATGAGTTATCTCCCTTGAGAGAAACTAAGTCATCTCCCTTGATCAAATATTTTTTTTTACTAAAATGAGATGTTAATTTAAACCAATTTTTCACATGAGGTAATTATCTTGTCCAACTAATTCAGACTGAACTTTTAGAATAGACAATTTTTAGTGTTCGTTATTTATAATTCATTGTGGATCGCATCACAGTGTGATTATGTCAAAGATGAAAGTTCTAGAGTCTAATTTCTACATTATATTTTTAACAAGCAACAGCCATGAAAATTTAACAGTTTTCCTATTAGAATTTTCTTACAAATTAGAAATCTTAATTTAATGATTAAATAAGTGCCATGCTAGTTCCACAACTACAAAATACCTGTGGGAACTCCCCTATTGTATCGTTATATATTTGAGCTTAACAACAAAATATTATAATAACAATCATAGATGCAGTTTATTATTTATTTTTAAAATTAAAGTTTTCCATTTCACTGAAGCAGATGTTAATTACATGAGAACGTTATCACCTCCTTTATGTTATCTTTCTCACAATGAAAACAAGATGGTTCATTATTTATGTGCTAACTTACTAATGGAGAGAAGCAAGCAGAATTATAATCTGATACTGATATTCTGAGTACAATTGTGTTTGAAAAAGGAGAGGAAAAAGGAAAGAGAGAGGAAAAAAGGAGAGGAAAATTACCTGTAATTCAGCTTTTGTATACATGTTATTCTTCAGATGACAATGACCATCATTTGGAATGACAACTCCACCTAACTATCATATTAAAAGAAAAATATTTTTGCATTAGTGATTCATGTAAAGCAAATATTTATTTTCATTATATATTTTTTAATTCTTTTTCAAGTAAGAATATTTTAAGAGAATATTCAAATCTGCTATTTATTTAAAAAAAAGAATTGTTGGTGGCCAGAAATTAAAACTGGCAGAAGTCTATTATTACGTGTGTAATAGAAATTCATTGCAATTAATATATTATAGTAATTTTTTTTACATTAGAAATTAAAGAAGAAAGAATCAAGAATTAAGGCAAGTGTTATTGACAGATTTCATTTCATTTGTTGAAGCATTTAAATTACCTGACAAGTATCATTAACAAATGTTCCTAATTTTATACAAACCTTTCCATCCCCCGCATAGTGAAAGGTAGCATCAGAAATATAAATAATCAATCGCCGAGCCCCACTTCTCCATCCAATTTTGTCCTAGCAAATAAAGATATTTAAAAAATTAAGTATTAAAATACAAAAATACAAGGGGGGGGGGATAAAGCAGCATCATGCTTCAAAAGGCTGGCAGGCATGCAGAGAGAGCGAAGCAGGCAGACTGCGACAGATGAAAGGTGCAGATTCCAATCCAAGAAAGAAAGAGGAGAAAAAAGTCCTTTTTTTCCCCTTTATGTTCTAAAAATAATGAATAAATAAAAAAGTTGCACTAAATTTGATATTCTGTCAACAGCAGTGAAAAAAATCTCTAAATACTCCTCTTAATTTTATTCATTTTCTTCTCATTCTTAAGTTGTTGAAAGTTTGTTTTTTTGTTTTTGTTTTTTTAACTGAGAGGATCTGACTTTATTCCAGAAAGGATTTCATTTCACATTTATGATTTCATGACCTCATTTTGATTAAGATCTATTTTATTCCCTTGGAGCCTTGGCCTTATTGTTCAAGTCAAGAAATTCTTTAAATAGACAAATCCACGCACTCTCTCTCTTATATATATATATATATATATATATATATATATATATATATATACTTAAAAAATACACAAGTGTTTTTATTCAACTGTCAGCATAAAAAAAAAATAAGAAAATTAAAGTCTTATTAAATATTCTTTAAAATATATATTTATTTTTAAAACAGTCTGACAGATTTAAGGTCTTAAGAAAATCATTAGATAATGTTTGCCTTTTATTGCTTATGAAATGTTAAAACGATTTTTGCTTTGCAAGCACTTAGCTAAAAGCATCACATGATTATATGTTTACACACATACATTGCAGTTAGGTCAGATTCTTACAAGCTACTGATGTCATTGAGTTCAGTAATCATGTTTGTTTATCTAGCAGAGAGTAATTAATGGTCAGTAAGCTCTACTCAAAGACCAATTCATAAGTAGACTGGAGTCAAATCTCACATAATACTTGACTTCCTCTGTCCCCAAGGATGATGTAAATACTCACAATATATAAATTAATATGAGTATATATATATATATATATATATATATATATATATATATATATATATATATATATAGATAGATAGATAGATAGATAGATAGATAAATAAATCCATGTTTATTTAAGCAAAGAAGAAAAAAAACAGGCACAAAAAAAAAAAGGATTTGGAAAAAAAAGAACAAGACTGGAATGAAAAAAAAAAAAAAAAAAAAGGAAAAATTACAAATTAAAAAATAAAAATTTTAAACTAGAAGAAAATTGAATTCAAAAAGTAAATGAAAATGTAAAAGCCAAAAGATTAAAATTAAAGAACATAAACTAAGTCTTAAAATGATCTAAGCTTTTTCAGGTTTTTTTTTAATTACTTTTGAAATGCTGATAACTTCACTGAAAATAAACTTTTTAAAAAGTGTTAACTGATAGTGGGGAGAGGGTAAAGTAAACTAGTTGACTTACATGACATACAACTGCTTGCATCATTGCATCTAATCCACCTTCTGGGTGATCTAAGTTAGCAGAAGTTAAATTGTTCAGTTTATCAATTGTTTGCTGGAAGACAAAAAAAAAAAAAAATAATAAAATAATAAAAAGGCAGGTTTTCAAGTGCAAATATTTTCCCAGCATTAAAAAAAAAAAAAAATGTACCTATGAGATTATCGAAAACATTTTCTACATCAGGAAATTATTCAACATTCTTACCTTTGTTCTTTCTTCCATTCATTCACAGATATACCTATACATATGTACATACATACATAGGTTGTATGGATATGAGTTTGTGACTCTGGGTTTCATGCAATCATCAGACAAAGTTTGTCTGGTGATCGCAAAAGTGTATAACCCAGGGTCACGAACTCATATCCATACAACTTATTATGTTAGCTCTATCACTGATATTGAGTGCTTTCCTCTAAATACTGTGCATATAAAATATACACACACATTATATATATATATATATATATATATATATATATATATATATATATATTACTATATATATATATATATAGTGCTGCTGTTAATAAAACAGAACTATTGTGTGTGTGTGGATACACACACATTATGTGCATAAAAGTATACACAATCACACACAGTATATGCACCTATGGGCACTTTGATATGGTGTCATGGTTAGCAAGCTTGTCTCACTAGATCAATTACAACTGAGTAGTGAGTGATCTTCACTAGGTGCTCAACACTTTTGGCCTTGAGCCACATCTAAGCTATGTTTAAAAACTCGATGAGGCACTTCAACATGGTATAATGGTTAGCAAGCTTGTCTCGCTCAAATAATTATGTTTGATGTGTGCCCCATAATTTCGGCCTTGTGCCACATTTGAGCTCATTTCCACCTATACCCATTTACTATAGTAGGAGAAACTAATCCTGGTTGCAGAAGCTCTGACCAGGCATACTTGTGTTTCTTCAACACCCACCTTTGTATGATCAACAACTGAAAAAGGCAAGTATGCTCAAATCATCGGCCATGATGATTTATGACTTGCACATAAATTAATTATGTCAAACTTAGTATAAAGATAATGAAAAGGAAAAAAAATGGCAGTCAATTGCTGAAACCTGCTGAAGAGTGGGACTGAACAATCATGAGAAAGTTTACCTTTGAAACTCTAGACTCAAGGTGATGAATATAACATCAATCAGGTAAGTGACAGATTGTATTTTTATTAATGTTTTATTAATCCTCTCTCATACATCTATATATATATATATATATATATATATATATATATATATATATATATATATATATATATATAAAAAAACAAAATTTGGTTGAGCACTTTAGAAAGAAAAGCACAAATTTGTAAATAGTAAATACATACTGATACAAAAGCTCTTCTATGAATTGAGAACTCTGAGTCACTGGCGTGCTAATTCTAAAATAAATACATAAAAATTCACCTTCCTCCCTTCCGAGAGCTGATAGCTCAAGGGAAAAATCTGCAACTGATGCTAAATCAGTTGTGTTTCGATCTTGGCTTGAGGTAATCAATGTCTAGCCACACTGATGAGCTGTGATACAGCAAAACTGTCTGTGGATGACACATGCAACCGCACACACACATTATATATATATATATATATATATATATATATATATATATATATATATATAAAATCAAAATTTTGATTATTCATTCATATTGCTATGCAGAAATGTAATACATTAAGCTCCCTTTTGTGGATCAGTTTTAATATTTTTATATTACTAAGATCCACTCAGATTATATACTCACATTTATCTTATTTTTTTATTTATATATATATATATATATATATATATATTTATTTATTTAAAAATATGATTCCAACATGCTACATAAGAGTTCCCATGTTTCAAATCAAGAGCCGAAAACTTCAATATAATTATTTGAATTAAATTGAATTAAAGTACTAAGCTCTGTTCCATCTTCAAGTGAAATTTTAAGGAGGTTTTGAGAAGTGTGGAACCACCTCTTAATTGCTGGTGTTCCCAGATCTACCATGACCTGGGGTGGTAGCACCTGTTAGGGTCCCAGCTATGGGCAAATAGTTGACCCCGCAACCTAACTCAAAACACTATGAAAGTGTAAAAATAGATTTTAATACCAGAGATACTTTTAAAAAATTAGTATCAGCAATAAATATTTGAAAAAAGAAAATATTACCACAAATAAAAATCTTGTCAGCATTAAATAACCCATTAAGGTTAATATGCAACAAAACATAACAAACTATACATTTAAAAAAAAAATATTACCAGCTATACATTTTAAAAAAAAAAAAAAAGGAAATTGTCAGCATTAAATAACCCATTATGGTTGATATGCCATAAAAAAAACAAACAGACCAAATATATATATATCTGAGAATGAAGAAAAAAACATATTTACTTACAGTGAAATCAGTAATGCTACTTGTCAGCTTCATAATTTGCTTAAAATTATAAGTCTTCATACATTGGAAAGGGGGGTTGGCTGAACGGCAAGGATTTTGGATACTGAAAAAGAAAGTAATCACATGAAGTGAGAAATTTCACAAGTGACTTTTTACACTCACATACACAGAATACATATAATTGTTACATTAGCTGCATATTGAATACAACTTCTCAAAATTCAATAAAATAGTTTACATTTGCTATATATCATTCATTAATGCAAATTAATACTTCCATCCCATAATAGTAATTTTCCAAGCACAGCTTAGATGTGGCACAAGGCCGAAAGTATGGGGCACCCAGTAAGGATTGAACTCGCTATTCAGTCATAATTGTTCTAGTGAAACAAACTTGCTAATCATTACACTGCCTCAAGGTGCCCCAGTTCATTGCTCATATAGTGATTTTTCAAAAATAGGTTAGATGTGGCATGAGGCCAAAAGTATGGGGCACCCAGTGAGGATTGAACACTCTATTCAGTCATAATTGTTCTAGAGATACAAGCTTGCTAACCATTACACCAAGATGCCCCCTTCTGTCCTATAATAATGGTTACACTTAATATATGAAATGCATATGCAAATGTATTAATCATTATAGAATAGTGATGATGTTAAAAGTATTATTTTTGTTAGTTGTAGAGAAGACAACAGATAAAATTTCAAGGATGACAGAAATTGTGTATTTACACTATAGGTCACATGATCAAACATGTCTCATTTTCTGCTTCAAAAAGCAAAACAAGAAAGATGTTCATTTAAAATGAAATCAAGTGAAATCTCGTCCTTTTTTTCAAGGGTTAACCTTAGTATAGATGTGTATATATGATAAAGTGTATTTTTCAGACATTGATGAATAAACATGTCCAAAACATAGCATTCAAAAACCAGCTACAGACATGTTTATATGTCAATCTAGATTCTTTTTATGCCTTTCTGAGCTTGAAACGAGTCTGATTGTCAACTCATACATCTGATAGAGATGCCATCCACTGTTCAGGTACTTCAAGGTGCTTGTCCTGGGTAAGGCATTAAACTACATCTAGCAGCAAGGCCTCTGATCAGGAGGTTTTGAGGAGCGTGGAAACACCTCTTAATTGCTGGTGTTCCCAGGTCCACCCTGACCCGGGGTGGTAGCACCTATTAGGTTCCCAGCTATGGGCAAATAGTTAACTATTACCAGCAATATTTTTTTGAAAAAAATTATTACCAGCAATACAATTTTGAAGGAAATATATTACTAGAAACAGATTTTTGACAAAACAAAATATTACCAGCAATAAAAATTGTCAGCATTAAATAACCCATTGAGATTGATATGCCGTAAAACAAAATAAACCAAACTAATCTAAACCAAAGAATACATATTCTATTCATACAAATCTATCCTAAAAATGTTGTCAGCATTAAATAACCCATTGAGGTTGATATGCCATGCCGTAAAACAAAATAAGGTAAACCAAACTTTCTTAGTTACTATATTATAAACAAATAAAAAAATTTGTCTGAAAATAAGACGTTTTTTCCCAAAATAATTGGTGAGGAAGGGGTTAACTCAAATATTTTATACAGTTTACTTACCCTTGAAAAGACGTATCAGTGTAAGGAAGAAGGACCTTGTCAATAAAAGAACCAATTCCAACATGCAGGGTTCCGGTTAACATCTTAATACTGTTCACTAAATTGAAAAATAAAATTTTGAAAAACTTTGAGTGATCCAGGAGAGATAGTCAGACTGCATCTACAAAACACTTGTTACATAAAGCACCAAGGGTCATAAAAGATAACCTCTCACCTTCTTCAGGTATCTATCTTTGTACTTGATGCCATTGGTATGAAGACTGATGGCTATTAATTGATATAAAACATCCACCAAACATGGACAGTGAAAATGAGGGCAATCCATCCATGTGGATTTAAAGTGAATTTAATAAAGTTTCAGAATTCTGAGATGGTTACTTGGTAGAAAAACAGACACTTGAGGAAGGTATGACTGTCAAAACATGAGTATAAAACAAAAACAAAAACAAAGCATGAATTGCAAGGCAAGTGATAAACAAAGATTTATGTATAAACCATTTTAAACAAGCTCTCCAAATATTAAGAGAAGGGAAAGGTGAGGTGTTTTGGTATTATTGTTTACTCAAGCCTGAATTTGACTCAAACTTGTAGCCTATTTATAAGTAATATTAATTTGTACACCAAAATGTATAGAGTAATACACTAGCTCCTTACTAATCTGACTTAGTAACTGTGAAGGACTTACTCTCCCATTAATTTTGACATATGAACAACAAATTATCAGACAAGAATTATGAAACAAGCTAAAATTATTCTTTTCATTATTAAGAAATTCTACCATTTCACTTAAAAAAAGCCCTTCACAGCTTCTCTCTGGCATATCTAAAATAGCCAGAATCTTGGACTTTGAGATTAATATTAACACTTTCACTGCTACGTCATTTATTGGAAATAAATGACCATAAAGGTGATGGCTATTTCTCAGAGACACTGCCATTGTGATTTTGATACAATATTCTACAGTACAGACTAATTTAAACACCAACCCCCAAATCTGGACTTATTGTCTACACTCATTTGGAAATAGCACTTAAAAACTAGAAAACGAGCATTTCATGGTATCTTGATAGATACATTACTTCAAAAGTTATTATCATGTACACTTTGTATTTTATTTATTAAACTGTGCATTGTCTTTTAGAACTTTTAGTAAAGAAAATGTGTCTTCTGGCATTTTCTTTACTAAGATTTCTTAAATGAAAGGAAAAGACATTTTAATAAATAAAAATGGGGCATCTATTTCAAATACAAGTATCCACTATAATAACATTTGAAGTAATATAAATGTTGGATTAAAAAATTCATTAATTCTTTAGAAATTGTTATACACATGTGTCAACAGCAGACAATGTAAGTTTCATACAGATGTATAAGTAGGAAGCTAACAAATGTGTTAAGTAAAAGTTGACCATATGTAAATAAAACTTCAGGTAAGGGAGGGTCCAATGTCGGCATTTCAAATTTCTAAACTGACTGCATTTTTTAAACAATATTTCAGCTGACGTAGAAAAGGAAAACTTACCCAACTCTTTAGCCACTATGGCTAATTGATCAATGTAATCTTTCATTGTGTAGGAAAGATCCATAAGGAAATACATATCAACTGGATAATCTTTGGCCAAATAAAACTCAAATGGAACTTTTACTGTTTCAGCTGTAAAAAAAAGAAACATTATTTTTGACTAGAAAATTTATAGATAATGATGAAGGTAATGATTATGTCAAAATATTTAACTGACATTGGGAATGTGTGGAAATCTCAAATTTTATGCCTGGTTGTTTTTATATATATGTGTGTGTTTGTGTGTATAAATATTGTCAGACAGAGTATCTGTAAAAGAGACCAAATGAATAAAAAGAGACAAAAGGAAAAACATTGCCTTGATAAAGTCCCTCAGAGGACAAAATTCATCAGCTGAGTTTTTTTCCTCATCTCTTTATTCATATATACAGGGCGCGATGGATAAATTGTCGCATACGTTGTCACATAAATTACACAAAAATGAAAATATTGACATCTCATTTTAACAGATATATTTACCAAAATTAAACAAAAATATCTTGAAATACTAAAGAGCATATTTAATCAATAAAATTACTATTGGCTTCAACCACAGCCATCAGATGAGTTCAGAATCTCCTGCACCTCTTCTGGACAGTCTCCTTGTTTAAGTTAGCGAATGCTGCCATAATCCTTGCCTTCAGTTCATCTTTGGTTTTACAAAGAGTTTTGTTGGTCACTCAACTGTGCCCCACACATAATAATCAAGGGGGTTGCAGTCTGTGGAGTTTGGTGGCCAGATGTAAAGGTTGATGTAGTTCTGACAGCCATGATTGGGTTCACTTGTTTGTGTGGCATGGTGTAAAGTCCTGTTGGCAGACACAGAGCCTTCCAGCATCCACTCTTTTGACCCAGGGCAGCACTACCTCCTCAAGGCACTTGATGTAGGCCACCGTGTTGAGTCCTGAGGTCCTCAACACATTCAGGAGTTCTTTCCTAATCAGAATGATTAGAGTGAGTTTTCGAAGCTTTCATATCTTCATAATCACCATTAGACTCATCCAACTCTTTCCAAATCCTCTGCACTGTCTTCCGATTGACACCCAAACACTTTGAAATGTTCATATTGAAGTTTCCAGCATCAATGCCAAGTAGTACAGCATACCATTTCAAAATTTCTGGCAGAGTGAATTCATCATGGTACTCTTTTTCTGACAGGCAGTACCCAATTGACCCTACTATACTGTGCAGTCGACAAAAATCGAAAACAATGTGCATGCATGAAGTTAAAATTATAAAATGGCAGCAATTGACCCATCACACCTTGTGTATGTGCGTGTATAATTAAGCAGCAATTCTTTGTTTAAACATTTTACTGAAAAGTAAGAAAAAAGCTCATTCACACTTTATAAATGAAAGATGATGAAACTAAACATAAAATATGTGTTTCTATGTGTGTAAAAATTCAGATATAAAGAAAATACATCTGCAAAAACATTATGAATAAATATGAAAGGAAATCAATGTCTTTTGTAAAGTTCATCAAAGAACAAGACGTGTTCAGAAAGAATAATTTTCCTTTTGTCTTCACACACACACACATGCATTGTTTCTCAATCTTTTTCACTCCAGAGTGCAATTGTCAAATAACAAACTCTAGGGTGCACTTTAAATTTTACTTTAAAATTAGTTATGAAATTCAAAATAGGAAAATAATAAAAAAGTCTCCTGAAATAAGCATTTATTTTTATGACATTTCATGACATGGTGTCTCTAGCTTTTTAAAAAGATGTTTTTTAAATATAAAAATAATTCATAAATTACTCTTCTGTTAAGTTGGGAGGCATTAGTGCACCCAAGTGCACTGGTTGAGAAATGCTGACCTAAAGAGAGAAAGAGAGATGCACACACAGCCTGAAGATTGCATTCAAGCATGAAAGCAGATTGTCAGCACTAACATTTTCTGCTGACATGAAGTAGAAAGATTACATTGAATCAATTGCTAAGTCTGCTGCTAGGAAAGTTGGTTTAGACATTTTTTTCCTCGCCATTTATAAGTTTGTCATTCTTCTATGCATTGAATATTGCTGCAACATCTGACCTGATGCTCCTGCTATGTATTTAGAGATTCTTGATAAAATCCAAAGAATCGGCAATGTTATTGGTATTGACCTGACATCTCTATTTCAGTCACTTTCAAAATACTGTAGATTGCCTTTTCTATAAATATTTTTGTGATAATTGTTCTGATGAGCTTTCCTCTGTGGTACTTCAGTTTGAGTTTAAACATAGTACTAGATTGGCAGCTAGGTTTTTTCATTTTACATTTGAAATAGCTAAGTGCAGCCGTAAGTCCTATGCTATCAGTTCCTTCTATCTCACTTCTCAATTGTGGAACTCTTTCAGCTCTCCAGTCAACTTTGACCATCAAAAATTTAAATGCAATTTCAATCATTATCTTCTGTCTTCTTAATCCCTATTCTTTTATTGTTCTCTTTCGTATTTTCTTTTTTTTCATATTTTCTTTCACTCAGTAATCCCTTGTGTCTTAGTGGCTTTATTGTCTTGTTTCGTGTGAAATGATTAAAAGAACAAAAAACAAAAACTGTTTGCTGATTCCATTTTCTGTGTTGATAACCCCATGTGGTAAATTAAAGAATTTACTCTTCTGTTAAAATTATAGCACTCTTTTTCATAGTATCCTTGAATATCCCTTGAGAGTTCACAATGGTCCCATGGAGACACAAGTGGCCATTTTGAATATTACTGTTGGAGATGATTCTTCAGAAAGAATTGAACAATGACAAGAAAATGCTGGAAAATATTAAGCGTGATTTTTTTTTTTAAGGTACAATAAAATATTAATCTGTCATCACAGTACAAGCCATTGTCATCTAATAGCAATAGTTACCCAAAATCCTGGGTATGATGATAAACTACATCTGACAGCAAGTTCTCATTTTGTGTGTCTCTCTCTCATATCTAACAGAGTTAGGGAACACAACTGGCTACAAATAGTTAGAATCTGCGAATACTTGTAATCCCCACCCAAAGTTCTTATAAGTACCTATTTTGATTATTAAAACCCCATATGTTTTTCATCCTAATCACTTTAGAAACATTTCAAATTCTTTAAAAAATTTTTGGAAAATAATATTGGCGATCATACACTTAACTTTTCTTTCATACGTACAATAAATGTTTTTAATGATGCATAGATTGATACCACCATTGAAAATACTGTATAATATATGTTAACAAAATATAAAATAGAAAATTTAAAACATTTCCTAAAAACAGAACTGTGATGATGACTCCAGACTTAGCATAAGCCACTTTTAAGACCCCAGCTGCAACCCTTAAAGAACAATGCCCAAGCACTATGCATGCTTCTTCATATTTTTTTTTTTTTTTTACAATGAAGATGTACAATTCTGACAATTTTTACCATTAAAATGGATCATTATGTTTTAAGTCACTTAAATAACAGGAAAATAATATAAGAATATTTTAAATATGTTCTCTCGAAAAAATACCTGAATCAAGGAAGTTGTGAGCGAATAATTTGTACATATGTTCTTCAGAAAAACATGCAAATATTTGGGGTTTTCACAAATAACAAGTACATATGTTCTAAAGAAAAATCCACAAAATGTGTGAAGCTGCAAATGCTGAAACACAAATAGGTGAGGGCTCACTGTGTGGTGTGTTTGTGTATATATATATATATATATATATATATAATTAGAGTGTTTCTTTGTAATACGCATAATATACCATTTCAGTTTTCATTACCTATATGGTTAGAAGTCTCCAGCTAAAGTATGGATGACTAAAAGTTACAAAACCTGACTTTAACCATATTGGTAAAAGTATATTCCTAACATTAAAATACATTCAGTTGATAGGCAACACCCTATCTCATATCATATATAATCAACAAGCACATATGTATTGTTGTATCAACTTACATGGCCGGATACGAAGAAGAATTTCCTGCGGTTTCATCTGGATAGCTTTTCCACTTTCTCCTCCATCTGCCGTTTCTTCATTCTAGAGTTTGGAAAATAAACAAGTACAAACATTTGAAATTTCAAAATGGCATCACAGAATTATTCTGCTATGAGCCAGAAGACTGTGGGCAATTTAGCCAAATTGCATATATTTCCTATTGAGAATTTCACAAGCAAAATTTCCAGATATAAACTTATTCTCTTTGTTTTTATATAAACTTAAAATATTTAAGGCCCATTTGGTAACTTTCCAGGAAAAGTGAAAGAATTTATATAATCCACAAACTTTGTTTTTTCATTCATTTATCTGCCACATCCTTTGTAGAAATTTCTAAGATTATAATTATTTAACTGTTGATCTAACAACCAAATTTTTGCCCTACCTCAAGCAGTGATTGAACTCATAACTTTCACGTAACCAAAAGAATTTACTGTCACTTTTATGCACTATGACACAGCCTGGAATTTTAAAAGTTTAAATATAATTCCAATGTCTACTCTTTCATAAAGATGTGCAAGTGACATAGTGGTTACTGGTAAGTGAGACTGGTTAGCCAAATTCAAATTCTAGCCAAAGTAGTTGTGTTCCCATTTGCTCCGATGCTGTTCAGAAAGATATGAATCCATTAAATAGTAGGGTAAAATTGGATCTCTAGCATTAGTTGCTAACCAGTTGGACAAATTTGAATTTAAAACTGCTTGAAAAATCCATAGTTGGAATTCCTAAGAGTTCATGGCTGTATTTAGCGACATCCTGATAAGGACATTGGAATCATGTGTATCAACACCTACCTTTCCATTGAATCATTTCAGTGATGTGGAGAGAGAGAGAGAGAGGATCTCCATATCTACCTATCCTGGCCTTGTGCACTGGAAACATCACCAAAACCACAACTTCATAATCTCCAAGACCATTGGGTATCTAAGGGAACCCTTTCCCAATTAATGCTTTTTATATTATGCTATAGCTTACAGCCATATCATTTTGAAACACCAGCTTTCAGCCAATCACTAAAGTTAAGCAACATCAAGCCTGGTCAGTACCTAGATGTGTGACTGCTTAGGAATACCAGGTGTAGTAAACTTGGATTTACGATGTGCAGGCAGTGCAATAGATGACAGTTAGGTAATAAGAAATCAAAGCATTAAGTTTAAATTCTAGTCGAGTTCCTTACATTCACTTATGGACAAAAACACTTGGGCAATCATAAATCAAAAAAAAAAAATGGACATGATTGCAAAAGTGCATCATAGCCACCCTTACCCATAGGCCAGCACAGTAAAGTAATGGCCCATTCCTCTCCATAATCTGGAGAAGGCCTATACCCAACAAAGGACTTCACAAGCTAAGAAGAAGCTATGATGTTATACTCGATATTTGTGGAAATTTGCCTAATGTGAGGGAAACTCAAAAAAAGCTAAAAGTTACAAAGGCCAAAACATTTTTATAGAGTCAACAAAAATACAAAACAGTTCAAAAATCAATATATAATAGCAAGAAATTCTCATCTCAAAGAGTTAAAAAATTAATTTTTTTTAAAAATTATAATTCAAAAAATTATTCAGTTAAAGTTTATTACACTATACCCTAATATGTCAAAAGTAAAGAGATAAGTGTCTAGTATTCCACAGGACTTCCTCTAGTCTTGCAAAGTGCAGCAACTTTATATGGCACTGAATCCACAAGTGCTTGGATGACCTCTGGGGAGAAGTTGAACAGTGCTGTCTTGACTGCTGTTCACAGCCCCAATATTTTTAGGTGCAGAATCTTGTGAACATATAAACCCCTCTATGATGTCCTATGGATATTCAATTAGACTCATGTTGGTCAAACGCAGAGAGTACACTAATTCATTGTAAGTTTCCAGAAGAAAAAAAAAAGTGGGTTTATTATTGTGTCTAAGCAGTGATGAACAGACCTCAAAACAAATGTAGTTTCTGATTTTTTTTGTCAATTAAATGTGAATATACAGGGTGCGATGGGTAAATTGTCGCCATTTTATATTTTCATTTTGCGCATATGCACATCTTTTGATTTTGTTGACTGCACAGTATAGTAGGGTCGGTTGGGCAGTGTGAGAAAAAGAGCGCCATGACACAATTCATTCCACCTGAAATTTGGATGTGGCATGTTGTACTGCTTGTCATTTGCACCAAAAGCACAAATACGAACATTTCAGAGTGTTTGGGTGTCAATCTAAAGACAGTGCAAAGGATTTGGAAAGAGTTGGAAGAGTCTAATGGTGATTACAAAGGTACAGCAACTCAGAAAAGTCACTCTGGTCATTCTGATAAGAAAAGAACTCCTGAATATGTTGGTGAGACCCAAGCCATGATTGATAATGATCCTTCCAAGTCAATCTGGTCCATAGGAGTGTCTGAGTTTCTTATCAGGCAGGTAGTGCTGAAGACATTCAGTATTTCCCATACAAAATGAGAAAGAGCCAATTTTTATCCCAATCCATGAAGGACAAGAGGAAAGATTGGACTACAAACCTTTTAAACAAACTCAAGCATCACCTCCAACGAAACATAATTTGTTTTTTTCTCAAATGAGAAAAATTTATGCCAGGATAAGATGGTGAACACAAAACTGTTTGCTTGTTGTGCCCCAGAAAGATGGACTGAGAGTGATGAAAACCAAATATCCAGTCAACATCATGGTGTTTGAAGTGATTACTAGTGATGGAGATGTTATACCTCCATTCATCTTCACACAGGGCCTTAGACTCAACACAGTGGCCTACATCAAGTTCCTTCAGGAGGTAGTGCTGCTCTGGATCAAAATGGTGGCTGCTGGAAGACCCTGTGTCTGGTAACAGGACTCTGCACCATGCCACACAAGCAGGAAAACCCAGTGATGGCTGTCAGACAATTTCTGCAATCACATCACCCCTTACATTTGGCCACTTAACTCCACAGACTGCAACCCCTTGATTATTATGCCTGGGGCACATTTTAGCAAGAGACCAACAAAACTTGTAACTCCAAAGATGAACTGAAGGCAAGGTTTACGGCAACATTCACTAACATAAACAAGGAGAATGTCCAGAAGAGATGCAGGAGATTCCAAAGTCGTCTGGAGGCTGTCGTTGAAGCCAATAGCAATTTTTCTTGAATAAATTTACTCTTTAAGTATTTCAAGATATTTTTTGGTAAATATATCTGTTAAAATAAGATGTCAATATTTTTTACATTTTTGCCTTATTTGGATGACAATTTATCAATCGCACTCTGTATTTGGATGACAATTTATCAATCGCACTGTATTTGGATGACAATTTATCAATCGCACTCTGTATTTGGATGACAATTTATCAATCGCACTGTATTTGGATGTACTCTGTATTTGGATGACAATTTATCAATCGCACTCTGTATTTGGATGACAATTTATCAATCGCACTCTGTATTTGGATGACAATTTATCAATCGCACTCTGTATTTGGATGACAATTTATCAATCGCACTCTGTATTTGGATGACAATTTATCAATCGCACTCTGTATCTGTTCAATTCTTTTTATTACAAGGTTTAAAAAAAAAAAAAAAAAAAAAGCTCAAATTTAGTTAAAAGTTAATTTCCACTTTAATATAGAATTACTTCTTTCTTTTTTTCTCTTTTATAAAATCTTTCTCTTAAAAAGTTCTTCATGAAAATCATTTTCTCAGGATCGCTAACTTTTATTGGTCTTTCCAATATTGATGAGGAATTCCTTCTCAATCTTTTCTTTAGAGCAGTGTAGAATGTCAACATCTTCATTTTCTCTTTGAGCTAGATGTGCCATTTTAGTTATTGCTACTCTTGTAAGCTTTCAAGTGATATGGTTTCCATTATTTGGTACAGTTCTCTGTGATTTCGTAATGCCAATCTACAAGATTCAAAGAAGGGTGCTCCTTGTAAAGACCTACAGTTTTCTTTCACACAAAATCATTGATCTTAAGTGGTCATATATATATGTGACAGTTTTGATATTTCTGAACAAGCTTGGTGCCATGCATGACATCCATATGAAAGTCTCAATCTGACAAGAATCTTAAAAGGAGCTTCTTGGAAATTTACAGATTTCATTGAGAATTACTTGCATAATCAATTTATGAATTGTCACTCAGGGTAAGTTTTTGAGAAAGAGTTTTTTTTTTTTTTTCTTTTTTTTTCTTAAAAGGGTAGTGGGGGCATATATGAACAAGTATTTTAATTTTTCTTCTTAATGAACAGTGTTACAAATATCCTCTCTGAGGTAACTTCACATGCAGTAATGATAAACAAGAGACACTCAAACTGACTTTTGGTGTGGGGGGGATTTTTAGCGATGATTTTTGGAAATATACTTTATAGGTGACAAAATATAAGACTGTGTTATTCTAATTTATTCTTAAACTAGACTGACCTGTATCCGATTTCTTGGCCAGGCATCAAAGGTTGACAAATATAAATAAATATAACACACATACAAAAGCTATCTAAACAGAATGAAAAATAATTACTATCAAACAGGATAATATAGAAATCATTAAACCTGTTGTCATTAAAGTAATATGCTTGACTGTTTTTGTCAAGGTTGACAAGGGGTATAACAGTATTCTTTTCAGTTAAAAATGAGCAGATAAGTTATTTATGGCTGAGGGGTTTACCCAAGTGCTTGATCACCTATTCTGCTGCAACCACCATGACATGACAAGATATATTTTTTGTCAATATACCTGTTGACAAGAAAGGGTAGTGACTTTTCTTAAATGAGCTTAAACAGTTTAAATCAAAATTCAATTTGCTTATTTTATTTTTGTATTGTTAACCATTAGGCTACCTTTCACTTCCAAATGGTACATTTGAAATGTTAGGAAAACCTGGTTCAATCTGTTCATTTGCAATAAACACTTAAGTAACTTTATCAAAGAGAAAAATTTGCTGTTACAGTGATTTTCCAAAGGGAAGAATTATAAAACATTTCTCCATTTTTTTCAATCATTTCACCCCAAGCAAGACAATAATACCACTAAGACACATACATTTATTGAGAGGGAAAGAGAACAAGACAACTTTAGTGAGGAGAAAGGACAATAAACAGAACAGGTTTCAGCAACACAGAAGATAGCGATTGATGTTGCATTTAAATTTTTGAAGATCGTATAGTGACAGGGAAGCAAGAAATCAGAAGAGAGTTCCACAGTTAAGAAGTGTGAAAAAATAATTAGAATAGAACTGATGGTTATATCTAGCCATTTCAAGAGCAAAACAAAAAGCCTAATAGCCATTTAAATTCACATGGTTGAGATACCATGGAAGAAAGCTGATTAAAACAACTGCCATGAAAATATTTATAGAAAAGATAGAGGGAAGCCACAACTGGACAATGGGAGAGTGCCTGGAGCCGAGATGTCGGGGCGGTGGGAGAGTGACTGGAGCAGAGACGTCGGGGCGGTGGGAGAGTGACTGGAGCCGAGACGTCGGGGCGGTGGGAGAGTGACTGGAGCAGAGACGTCGGGGCGGTGGGAGAGTGACTGGAGCCGAGACGTCGGGGCGGTGGGAGAGTGACTGGAGCAGAGATGTCGGAACGGGATTGAAAGCATTACAAACATTTCTTTGGATTTTGCTGATATAATCAAAGCACCAAACCAGATATGGCAGCCATATTCAATCAAAGGTAGATTTATAAATGTGCAAGATGGATTCTGACAAGAAAAATTGTCTGGTACAACACAGTGAACCAACTTTCTTAGCAGCAGACCTAGCATTTGATTCAATATAATCACTTCGCTTCATGTCAGTAGAAAATGTGAGATCAAGAAGGCACAGTAAGTTGCTCTCCTGGAGGTTAGCATCAGCCATGCTTTAGGCAAAGAAAGTTAGAGAACAAGAGGAAAAGAATAAGTAACAATTACAGAGAGGAAAAGCTAAACAAGAAAAAAGAAAAAAAGGATGCAAGACATGAGAGATAACTTGAGTGGATTACTGTCATATTGCTAGAGAGGAAGAATTAAAAAAGATAAAGATCATAAGAGAGAGAGAAAGAAAAGAAAAACGAACTAGGTGAATGAATTAGAAGACGATAGGAGGAAAAAAAAGGTTAGAAAAAATTTAATGGATGTCAAGTAATAACACTTTAAAAAGGAGAAAAAGAATGTAGATAGGTGAGCAGACAATGCGGACCCCACACCCGGGGGGGGGTAAGACACCTGGCAATGAGAATATTAAAAATGGATCTTAACCTTTAACCCACTGCATTAATCACTACTTCCCTTTACACTTCATTGTTTTTCAAGGCTCCTCTACTGCACAACTTTAATTTCAGTCGATCATTTTGTTGTTATAGCAGGATATGACAACACAACCACAAAATTCAAACATTTATCTGAGTCACTTGCAGTGGCAGGATAGATTTTTTGATTTGCAAACAAAACCACCTCCAGGATGTTAAAGAAGAAAAAAAGAGAAGAAAAAAAGAAAAGAAAAGAGAAGCAAAAGAGAAAAAAAGAAAAAAGGGGTCATGGCTCTTTGAGGATCGAATGATTTATACAAATTCAGAATCTGCCAAAATTTATCAGAGAAAAATTAAAACTTGTCAATTAGTTTTCAACCCATTGCCAACACCAATAGATTTAAATTAAATCCTATTAGCAATTAATTGACCCGTCTATGAAGAGATGCCAAGTTGATTTGGCAATAACAGAGATAGAAATCATCACATTTCCTGTCATCGATCAACCATGACTTTCAACTTTGAAAAGTCATAAACAAATATGTTAACTTTTTAGTTTAAAATCTATTAAATATTCAAAATTTCAACAATGCATTACCAACATGACATTTCATACTGCATAATCATACACAAAAAAAAGGACTTTTCAAATATCATCTAATAATGAATAGAAAGAACAGATTTGACATGTTTAGCTACCTTTATTGTAACTTCATTAGAAATTTTTTGGGACCACAAAATATGAAGAAAATGTTTTGGTATTTTGAATTTGATGCTGTTTGAGAAGTTGAAATACCAAAATATTCTTCATATGTCCTCTTATTACCCATCCCTAAAAATATTTCTGATGAAGATAACAATAAGTGTAGCTAAATATATCAAATGTTCTCCTATTTACTCTCTCTCATATATATATATATATATATATATATATATATATAAGTGAACATTGAAATCAACACAGAGGCAATAGGCTGTTTCATGCTATACACAATCATCAGGCCAACGATTGTGCCTAGCATGAAACAGCCTGTCAGCTCTGAGTGTTGACTTCAATGTTCACTTTTATATTTATATTTTCATACACTCTGATATTGAGCAATTTATCCCATAAATATAGCACACCTTAAAACTATATATATCTCAATTTTTAAAGAATTAATTTATTACATTGATGGTTTAAATTAATTGTTTTATGATTTGTTTAATGGATTTATTTTTAATCCTACTTCAAATGTCATTTCTTAGTGGACACATCTTATTTGAAATAAGACATGATTTTTATTTATTAAACAATGTGCATTATGTGTATCTGCATTAGAGAAATTTAAATGAAAAAAATGTGTCCTTCAGCAGGGATCAAACCTACATCCCCCTTTTGAAGTAATCTATCCATATCTGCACACATAATGTATACAGTGGTCTCAATTTAGAAACATAAATATGCAAATTTTAAAGTAATTATTTTTTTTATGTAATTTTTTAACATATCAAAATTGAAACATTTTTAACCTTTTAAATAAGAATAATTTAAATATTGTCACTGATTTCTCTTTAAATAATACACTATCACTCAATTTAACGAGACTTGTTTTATTAGAATGGAAATTATTGCAATCAAAAACTTTGTTCATTATCAGAGAAAAAATTCAAAGGGCCGTCTGCATTGTGTCTGGTGACTTTCTGGATGTAAAGATCATCAACACACCTGGTGGCTGCCTGGATGTACAGAGCATCAACACACCTGGTGGGTATTTGGACATTAATGGTTTAATCTTCTGTATTGTGGAAATTAGGGATAGTAAAAATGTCTAATAGAATTGAACATTTGTGCTACTCTATATCAAAAAGCATATTGAAAAATTGTGAGTTTTTTTTGTATAATTGTCTGAAATACCAATTGGCAAGTCAGAGAAAACAATCTATTGTGTAGAAAGATGACTGACCTTCATTACATTAATTGTTCAAGATAAACTTGTCCATTGACTATAAGTGGACCGACTGCTCATAGGAACAATGGTTGCTATGTGGGTCATACATATTAGCCACACTAACTACAGTATTTGCTATTATTGTATTACTAATCCAGGTGATTAAACAATTTCTTCACTAATCTTTTGTTCCAGTGTTTTTCTTGGAATATTATTGACCAGAACCACAAACTTTATGAACATTATAACACAATGTGAAGTGAAAAAAATCTTGAAGAAAAAATGAGCCACCATTGACAAAACCAAAATTCAGTCTGTATTCAAAGACAATTTATGTTGTTATGGGACTAGAAGAGCACCATGTATCCGAAAAACATTCTGCAAAATCAGACATTGAATTCAGACAAGTACTGTTCCCAATTGAATCAATTAAAAGCAATTGACAAAAAGTGCCAGAATTGTCCAAATGTCTCTTTGCAGGCCCAGCAGAAATTGGATGTCCTACTACACACATCACACTCCTCTACACTTGCACCTATGTGTATTATCACTTATTTTGATCTCAACTAAATACTCTGGAAGCCTGTAAAAATCTTAGACCAGCTCATCACCTGGAATGATGCAAATTTCTGAGAGAACTGAATCATGAAGGTGGCTCAAAAGATAGTTAAATTTAGTAAAACAGAGCAATACATATGTGGTTGGCTAAATCTATGTACACATATCTAAATAGTGTCTTTGAAATTCACTTTAAAGAAAAAAAATAAACACTATGAACTTTTGTTTTGAACCAATACAATATGGTAAAATATTAGGAAAAAAACAATTCCTCTGCAAGAAACAAAAAAAAAAAAAAAATCATTGCTTCCCCAGAAATGTGAATCAGTATTAAAAGATTTGTGTTAGTCCTAGGAGAGTGAGTGTATTTTTTCATTTGTTCAGATTGTTTATTCAGTTAAAAATGAAAAATAATTGCAGTGTCCTTAAACTCTTTGATCATAGATTTTTATTTCTAACCAATTAGCATTACTTTGCTTTAAACATTCACACTAAAATATCAATTACAAAAGAAAACTTGCTTTAATCTGAAAGATTAAAAAAACACACACTCAATATATATATATATATATATATATATATATATATATATGAAACAATTTCACTTCTAAAACAAGTTTATTCATATCTAATTGATGTCATGGTTGTATTTGATAAGTAAATTGAATTGTGCATTTTGGCCTTAAAAAATTTGATTAATTACTGAACTGTGTTAATAAATTCTATGTTGAGCCTGACAAATACAGGAAAAAAGAATTGTCATTGCTCAACGATTAAGGCTTATGTTACAAAGTAGATTGAACTGTTGTAGGTAATAATGTAAATTCCTTACTCTGGATAGTGGTCATGACTTAAGAGAAGAGCATTTCTGATCAGGCAGGATTTTATAAGTATAATGTAAATGATTCTTATAAAGTACACTTGGGAGAAGTTCTTCCTCATTGTTGTGAGGCAGAAAGATGGACACAGAAAAACAAAATTAAATAAAACCAACCAACATAAGTGCATAGGTACAGATTGATACAAAAAGAAGAAAATGAATGACAAACACATAGAAGATGCGATTCCAAGAGTTGCCCAAACTAATGAATGGATTCTTTGTAAGGTTTTTTATTGTTAGCATGTTTTGGCCAATCCATTCTACAATCTTCAAGTGGATAATTTATACATTTTTAAACAATACTGACAAAGCAAAGTCTTTTTCTTGTATGTGAACTTTTCTGCACATAGTGTAGAAAAGTCTGGAAAAGAAAACACTTGTTTGTATACAAGAAAGATATAAAAAAAATTAATATTATATTGTCAGTATTGTCTAATAAAACATGCATTAATGATGGATGGCTGACCAAAACAGCTCTCTCTCTCTCCACTCATATATATCATCCAGTTCACACCTCTACTTGGTCTTTGAACAGGAGTAGAGTTTTATCCTTTGTTTCCTGTTTAATTTAAACTGTAGCCCATTGCATCTTAGTGGCATTATCACCCTGCTTAGGATAAATTGATTAAAATATTTAAAAAAAAAAAAACAAACAAAAAACAAAAAAAACAAACAAAAGGAAGCAAAAAAATATTCTGACAAATTCATTTTCATTTTGAGAAGTTTGAACAAATCTTGGAAATAAATATATAGATGTGCTTTAAATAAATAGACACAGACATGCAAAGTGAGTTTTGGACAACAAACCTTTACAAAATCAAGTTGATACTTTGGATTATTAATGTTCTTACAGCCATTGGCAAGGTGGTTTTCTTTCAAATCACATCGGTATTCATTGTAAGGCTAAAAAGGGATAAAAAGAAAAATGCAACTGGAAAATGTTATTACCAAAATCCTCTATCTACAAAATCAAGAAAACTTAAAAAGAAGTTAATCTATTATTATCTCAAATTCCATACAATTTGCACTGCCAAGAGTTTACACAATTATTTCAATTAACAGTAATTACACTGTATGTAAATTTGCTGAGTAACAGTTTTCTGGATCTGGGAAGTGTTATAATGAATAATTGCTTATAATGAGAAATTCTGGTTTGTTACATTTACTTCCATACAAATACCCTCAGGAAAGATCTGAATCCATCACTTCTTTCCCCAGCAATAGGGAGAATAGCAGAATAGACAGTGTTCTATAGCCTTGGTTGGTAATGAGTCACTCATAGAAAGAAATGGAAGCCTACTGCAGGAAATCTGCCTAGTCAGACATGAATCGAAAGAGACATGATCACCCAAGTGTGTATCACATATGGTACCTGACTTTTTAAGAAGTCTTCTACACAATTTAGTATGGCCCAAGACCACAGTAGGAAGACATGCAAGAAGGACTAAATTACATTTGGTAATTTTTAGCAACATTGGTAATAGTGATATCAGCCGCTTCCTTATAAGGAAACATTCAGCATTCATTGACTGAGCAGTTAATGCTGCTTTCGGTTGAAGCTTATAAAATCTTTCTCCTATAACATTTGAGAAAATAAGTTCATCAAGTCCAATGATTTATTGTTCTTTCGAGTCTTATAAAAGGTTAAGAAGAAAACCCTTGTTATGAAGTAATGTGGTGCATCAACATCTCGATTATGCCATTATTTTCTCTTGAAGTTACATCCATTTTGGGCACTTTTGTGTGAAATAATGGTTAGCAAGCTTGTCTCACTAGATCAATTATGACTGAATAGTGAGTTTGATTTTCACTGGATGCCTCATACTTTTGGCCTTATGCCACATCTAAGCTACACTTTGAAAAATCACCATTAGGGCACCCCGACATGATGTAATAGTTAGCAAGCTTGTCTTGTTAGATCAATTACGACTGTAGAGTTTGATCCTCACTGGGTGCCTAATATTTTTAGTCTTGTGCCACATTTAAGTCATGCTTACAAAATCACCACATGATATTTTAGTTGTTGTAAGTCAAGTGATCTGTTTTCTATTATTTGGTACAGTTCCTTGTTTGTGATTCTATAGCGCCAAACCCCAAGGTTAAAAGGATGATCTGCATTAAGGCCTACAGGTTTGATTTGCTCAAAGCCATTTTTAATCATTGAACTGAGAATGTGGTTGTATACAGCTGATAATTTAGATTTTTTCTTAATGAGTTTTACATTTGTAGTAACATCCATATGAAAGTCTCAATCTGATGAGACCATTTCAGAACATGACACAGGTGTTTAAGTTAATAATTTGAAGCAAAACTACCCACAATTCCATTTTAGTCTATTCTATGTTCAATTTCCTTATCTATTATACAGGTTATAATGAAAAGTAAAACAGTCTCTTTGAGTCCACCTCTTACAATTTAAAGACAATTGATTGCAACTTTATATTCAATACTTTGCAGAAAAGAAAGATCAAATGTTCAATGATGATCAGATATATTTTGCAAAGTTTGTATGACGTTTAAAAGGACATTAAAGAGCTAAAGAGATTTTTTAACAACTCATTGAAACTCATTCTCTTATGTTAAAAGAGAAAACTTTAAAAAAAGACTAGAAAGCAGGATTTTTATATATATATATATATATATATATATATATATATAGGCATCTGTTGAAGTTTACAATGAGTGTAGAAGCTTTTTGGGGAGTGGGGTACTGTCGTTTGTGTTGTTATAAGTTTTTTGTCAAAGTACTCACAATTCAATCAGCCAATATGGCATGCCAGTAACCAAGCATTTCTTTTTTTTACCAAGATATTTAATGATGGAACATAGCACAAGGAAATGAGTTCATGCCTTTCCTAAGGGCATAGTGCAAAGTGAATATAAACAATTTCAGCCAAAATTGAAACATTTTTTGTAGTGACAACCATTGCATTATATATATATATATATATATGAAAAAGAGTGACCAATCTTAGAGCTAGTGTGTTTATAGATATAGACAGTTCAGACATAGTTACTATGGAGTGTTGGTCCGTGCCAATTTTGCTAAAATTATGGAAGATCACATTAAAGTGTGAAACAGTGTCCTCATGGAGTGTTGATCCCTATGTCAACACTGTTGTGAGGGGTGGGGATATAGAATGAACACCATATTGAAGTGCAAACCTGACAGTCATCATGCTGTGTTAATTCTTATATCTTGCACTGTCTATATTTATAAATGCTCTATCTCCAATATTGGACACTCTTCTATAAATATAATAAAATTTTAAACGATATATATGTGCACACAGTGGGCTAAAACTTAATTTCTGAGTTCTTTTGACTCCAAAATCTTTAAAAAATCAGAAAGATCTTATAATAAAATTATATTTTATACTTTAATATAAGCATTAAAATTTGAAATAAATAATTTCTGACCCATGCTGCGTGTGATAAAAGAATACAGTTTATATGCAACAGTATACCAGCAATGGCTAACATGCAAGCCTCATGCCATTACTAGTAAGTATATAAATTTGGTCACATGTCAGATTTAGTTAATATTTACATATAACATGCACAATAAGTAAATTTTGTGAACTTCTCCATTTCACGAAACAACATCATAAAAATGATTCCATATTTTCTGAAACAATTTTTAGTTTCTTCAAATTTCAATTGTTTTACTCAATAATTAAAAAAAAAAAAAAAATAACAAGAAATTATACGTGATAATTTTGGGTAAATAATTTATTTTTGATAATTTTGGAAAATGCTTCAATTGTTTTGTTTATATTTTATAAAATGTTTTTCTCAGTTCTTGAATGAGACTCAATATTTCTAATCAATTTTTTTAAATAGCATAACTTAGTCAATGTAGAACATAAGACAAGAAAAATGAATTGGAAATAATGTCTAATAAAATTTGAAATCCTCATACAGAAATGACATGAACAAGAAAATGTCATCTTTATAGAAGAACAAGTGTCAAAGTGTGCGTTATCTTCATTTTGTTAATTTGTTCCAGATATCTTCGACTTCAACTCCCCACCAATTTTCATGTTCTTCTTTGTCGAGTGATAAACATGTTTTTGGATGTAAGTTATCTTAGAAAGCAGACAGGTTCCAGCCCCCAAATTCATATTATGGTCTGCCTCAATGATGTAATGGCAAAGTTTAAAGTCTTGGAGTGTCATAATTTGAAAATCATTTTTGCTTCAATATCTATAAGCTATTGAAATAAGATACACAAGTATTGAAACAAGACAAGAAATAAAAGAATGAAAAACTTTAAACACCTGAAAAGAGAGAGAAAGTTTCAAGTGAAAAACAATATATTCCATTAATCAAAAGTAAAAATGGTATTTATTTTACACCAACCTAATATAGGCTAGTTTTTCTCTATCTGCTAGTTTCTTTATCTCAACTGCTTGCATTAATGGAAAAATTATCCATTTCCATATGGGAAACATTTGACATGCACTGACCGAACAGTTGACCTTACTGCCAATTGAAATTTATAAAATCTAATTAGACTTTTAAGGTCACCCGTTATCACTCTTCCGAGCATTGATGGGAGTTTCCTTCCAAAGCTTTTCTTACGATAGTGTAGAAAGTCAACATTTTGATTATATCATTATGTGCTAACCATTTTAGTTGTTGTTGGAAGTTTTCAAGTGATGTGGTTTTGGTTCATTTGGTAAAATCTTTGATTTTGTAATGCCTGTCATTGTCTTGAAACCTAAATGACTCAGTTGCCTGAAGATATTTTTAATCATTGATCTGAGAAATCATTTGTATATAGATAATTTACATATTTCTGAACAAGTTGGATGTCATCTGTGACATCCATATAAGTGTCTACATCTGATGAGTTTATTTAAGAGAATAACTTGAATTCTCAAGTTCAATAACAGTTGTCACTCTTTCATATATTGAGAGGAGTTTCCTTCCAAACTTTTTGTTTAAGGTAGTGTGGAAAGCTAACATTTTGATTATATCATTATTTTCCCTTCCAGTTACAGATACGACCCATTTTGGTTGTTGCTGCTATTGGAAGTTTTCAAGTGATATGGCTTTTGTTCATTTGGTAAAGCTCTTTATGATTTTTTTTGCACCAGACTGTAGGGTCTGACAAATGATTGTCTTTAAAAAAATAATGTGGGTCCTATATGTCAACAAGTATGATTGTCTTCTTTAAGGCTAAAGGACTCATTCGCTTGAAGAAATTTTAATCATCGATCTAAAAAAAATAGTTGTATATAGATGATAGTTTACGTATTTCTGAACGAGTTGGATGTCATCTATGACATCCACATAAGTGTCTACATCTGATGAGTTTATTTAAGAGAACGACTTGAATTCTCAAGTTCACTAACAGTTATCACTCTTTTTCATATTGGGAGGAGTTTCCTTCCAAACCTTTTGTTTAAGGTAGCATGGAAAGTTAACATCTTGATTATATCATTATTTCCCTTGTAGTTACATGTACTACCCAATTTATTGTTGTTGCTGTTGGAAAGTTTTATCAGCCATAATGAAACGTATTGGAACAGATTGTGGGAATAATAAGAGATTACACAACAATAACTTGGAACAAACTAACAATAAAATAATACTAAAAATTATTCTCTATTGTAAAACAATAAAAGCAAATGACTCACATTTTGGTCACACCAAGAACAGTTCTGGGAAAATGTAATGCATGACCTGCAGTTTGTTTGCATGCTGCATGTTTCTAGGTCAGTCACAGCTTCAGCTACAAAAGAAAAAAGAAAATAAATAAATTAAAAAAAAAAAAAAAAAGAAAAACAAAAGGTACAAATGTCTATTTATAACTGGGCTCCCCACTCTCTAATGCAAGCATATCAATAAACATCTGTGCTACAATTGGCCATTTTTTGTTTTAATAGACAGAAAAAAAAAAAATTCATTTTCAAATTTGAATTTTCATCAACAAAAGCAAATGAAATCTCATGTCAGAAATGAACATTAAGTGAAAAATAATAAAAATTACTGGTAGTTAATCACAAAAAAAAAAAAAAAAAAATAAACCTGACAAAATAAATACATTAAATAAAAACATCTTTTTTACCCCCTCAACAATTTCAAAGATTACTGACAACCTTTGACCTAAAGAACCATCTCATTTGAGAGCAAACAAAATACTAAAAATAAAAAAATATTCAAAATCTCAACACAAAATTGCCAAGAAGATCAGTAGGGTACCAGGCTGAGTCTTTGCAGTTACATGACATCGCCCATCTCCTTCCCAACTAGCACGAGACAAATTTTATTGGTTAATGCAATGCAAATTTTTATTTTAATCCTCAACTCCAAAATCAAATCCTTGTAAATGGTTAGGGTACTATTCTAGGTACATCTAAGAGTTTCTTGATATAATAGGGACTTGACAGTACCCATCTCAAAGTAACATGTGACAGGTTACATGGTACTAGCAGTAAGGATGGAATTGTTGATTTAAGTGAGTTGGAAAAACTGGTTTCCAGATAGAGCAGGAATTCATTTCAAAATCCCGGTGCTACAAAATTCTCAATTTAGTGACTTTTTGTCATATAAGAATAAAGTGTCACTGCTGACACTTGGGTTTGAACATGGATCGCCAGAGAGCAAGCACAATCAGCATCATCTTCAATTAGATCACATGATGGGTAAAGGAAAATATATATATGGGAATTAGTGGCATCTGACTGAGTATTGTTCTAAGGCATTACTATTATTCTATCTGTGATTTACAAAGTCTCTCCTACAAACAAGCATTTACAAAACTTTTGCAGCTATGTTTAAAATAAACTCAGGTAGTCTGGGCTTCTAATGAGAATAAAATTAATTCATAAGTCAGTAGAGTTGGGTTTTCAAATATTTGAACCAAATTCACTTCTTGGAGTCCAGTATGGGAAAGCTGGGGAAAAATAAATCTAAATTCAATTTACCGATTCCATTCTCCTTGATAGGCCAAATAGGGAAAGAGACTTTAAATTAACATAAAAAGAAAAGCTAATTTTTGATTACTAACACATAATTCTTTTGTTTTCAGTTTTTCTATTCAACAGTTTCTATCACATTTAACATCTTTCCAATTTTGCTATAGACACATTTAATCTGTAAAAAATGAGGAAAAAGTTGCAGAAAAATGTATATTACACAGGTTTAAAAAGGTGGGGGAGTTTTGATGCTTATTTTCACTTATTTATATATATATATATATAAAGATTAAAAAAAAACAAAAAACATTGCAACGTAGATTATGAAAATGAAAAAAAAGCAAAAATAAAACAAATGTTAAGATCCTAAATTTAATTTTTTAACATTTGCTGTTAATTTGATTCACAATGGAGTTGCACATTGTTTGCAACAAGTTTTCAACATTTTTTTCTTGCCTCTTTTTACTTTAAAAATATACATACAGACATAGCATTGAGAGAGAGAGAGAGAGAGAACGGGGGGAGGGAGATTCTTCCAGCTTCATTTAAATAAGGATAAATAATCCAAGAAAATGATATAACCCCATGAATCCTAAATCTGTCATAAATTATTTGGTAGAATCATGAAAGCAATTAGCCATGGCATAAGATGAAATATGAATTGATCATTCTCACTTTATAAATTTGGAATTTTGAATGGAGACAAATCAAAGTATGCCATTTCTTTATTTCAAGACTTTTTGATTGAAACAAAATCCAAAGTCTTCTTGCTTAAAAAAATTCTGAACAGCATTTCTTAGTCAAAGCTACATAATTCTAACATGTATTTAAGCTACATGACTAGTTTACATGCTTTGCCCTCTTTTGACCATGTGCATCACTGACAGGACCATCCAAAATGTTTCTGTTAGTGTTAAGTCACATGATCGTGAGAGGATACTTCTGATCACTATTATTTATCCTACATATCCTTATATGTACCTTCCTCCTTCACATTTATTAACCCCTTATCTCGCGTGGCACTTGGGTCTCGTAACGAGTAAACAATAGTAAAATATCATTTTAATAAGTATAAAATTAATAATGTATCTGTAGGAATTTAAATATAGCTTATGACATTACTGAAAATTTCTTAGCCTGACCCACTTCTTAAAACCTGACCAAATATTTTTAAAACCCTTCTTGGTCTAGCTAAAAAATTTTAGCACTTTCATAGAATTAATGTATTTAGGAAAATTTTAAAGATGAATTGTGTGCGTTCTCCTGTTTTAAATACAAACACTTCATTGTTAAGAAAAAATTTGATATTTAGGACAAAATTTTTGAAAGAAAAAGTTTTAATAAAATTTTTATATTTAAATTTCTTTATTTTCTCTTACCCACGAAATCTAAAAATGTATCTTAACTTAGCAGAAAGAAAACACCAAGTTTGAAATAGCCAAAAAAAGTAAAATTCCCTGAGGAAATTAAAAGGGTTTAAATGAAACATTGAACAAGAAAATTGTCAGAAAATCCAACTGCAGAAGGTCAACGTCTCGTGATTACAGGATGTTTTTATATTGCAGCTTTCTAAAAGAATTTCATGTACATTTGATATCGTGAGATTTCTGGAGACATGAACATAGAAGTTCTTTTACAAATGTATCAATAGTAGACTTGCGGAAATCTCTTCAAATAACAAATATTATAAAAAATTCAATCTTCACACGACAATGTGATGAATTTGTTTTTTTTTTAAATCATGAATGCATAAAGAACGCTAAATAAATGATGATATTATGGCGGAAAACAAAGGCGTATCAGGAAAGGAGATTATATACGAAAGAGAGATGGAGGAGGCTGTGGAGAGAGAGGGGGAGACACATCGTGGAGAGGGAGAGAGAGAGACACATCGTGGTGAGAGAGAGAGACGTCGTGGAGAGAGAGGGAGACCGGAATGTCGAGAAAGAGAGATGCCGTGAGCACCCAGTTCTAAAACACTGAACACTCACTGACACTCATCGTTATTGTTTAACATCTGCTAAGTGCATGCAGAAGGGAGAAAAAAGAGTTACCAACTTAAGTATATTTTATTTCCCAATAAAAAAAAAGACGTCCCAATTTAACAAGTAACCTAATGTAGGTTTCTTAATGTATCTGATAAGTTTTGTAGGGCACCATTTTTTTTAACATATCAAAAAGCCAGATGATATAAAAAGTTTATTTTTAACAAGTGTCTCGCCAAAATTCGCCGATATGGAACAAATACTAGTGACCGAATTAAATATAACGTAAAAACAGGTCTTGTAATATTTCAGCGCTTTCGTAGGCTAAATATCAATTTCCGGCAACTCGACATTCTAAAAGATGAGCCATTTGTCTTTTGTATTGATAAATAATTTATTTACTAAGTTACACCGCAACTAACTTTGTAAACGCCTACAAAGTTTACAAGAAAAATAACTCGAGAGGCATATGATAAATAGGACAAGAAGACGACCTATTTACAATTTACTGTTTAACTAAAAATACGGTACAAGGAACAAGGTCTAAGGTGCAATTAAATACAAACATTGTTATTTACATTCGAGTTAATGTCCTCATCTTTGTAAAAATGGTTATTTAAAATGTAATTTCTGAATTTCTTGGCCGAGTAGTTATCATTTACTTTATTTATATTCGGATTAATGTCCTAAAAATCTTTGTTATCCTGACGGGCACAATAGTGGGGGGGGGGCAGAGGGTGTATCCATATCGGGATATCATGAATATGAAATTGGTAACTTCATTGTACAAGCGCCTTACACTTACACAAGCTGGTGTGAATGTAGATCCATGTTTTGATAAAGCGTTACCGGATTAGAAGCCGAATCTTAGGGGCATACAATCAAGGGGTTGACCCCGCCCCGCCCCGGACATCAGCAAACGTCACTGTACGGGCGTTGTGCATATCGATCATCGTAACATTCATGGAATTTTGAACTAAACACTTTTTTAAAATCTATAGCTGTAAATTGGTCTCCCTCTGTTCATGTATAGAGGCACCTGGTCTTTTAAGTCCTACTTGTGGTGTTTCCAGTGGACCCGAGTCTGTATCGCCCACCCAGCCCAGGGATAGAACTCATAATTATTATGAGTTCATCCTTTAGGTTGGGTAGTACAGATTCAGACTGTGAAAAGGTTAGCCAGATCGACAGACACCTGAAAAAGGCCGGAATAAATAAAATAAATAACAGGAGGACGAGGAGGACTAAATGTAAATAACGCTTCATGCCTAAAACTCTAGCAGAAAAAAAGTGTAGTTTGGCTCAAGATCAGTATTGATATTCAGTAGTAATGAGAGGATTAATTGATCTGTGTATTATATACATTCGTGATTTCCCACCTGAAGAAACGTTAATTTTTAACGTTGAAACAAGATGTACAGTTTTGTAGTGGGTATGTACATGTTCTAATGTAACAGTGCATAATAAATATTTATGGCTCTACTTTTGTATTGAGCCGTTTTAAATTAATGTTTTGAATGCTGAAATTTTACTGTTCGTTCTTTTCCATTATATATATATATATATATATATAGGCTCATTTAGAAGATCAATATCCTGGGTATCATTTTGAATGATTACATCACAACCTGATTAAATCTATTTTATTTAATTTTATAACTTAGTGTCTTCTTAAACATTATGCTATGGCAAACAGCCATGGATTTATTTACTAAACTGAGCCAAGGCTACCCTTGTGGCGCATCCAGTGAGGATTGGAATCACTATCCCAGGTAAATTCTTCGAGAGTATCTTGCAAACAGGTGCACCAGTGACGTGTCCTACAGTCATTTATGAACGTTAACAGTTCCGTACAGGCATATGGAGTAGTGGAGAGTGTCAAAGAAATTAGTGCGTCGAACGAAATAACCACTGCTCTAGGAAGGCGAGTTAACCCCCACCCCCACACACAAAGGTTGGTGGACAGTAGAAATGAGAGAACAAATGGGAGAAGCACACCAAACCAGTTTTTGGGAAAACTACCTGACATGAAAGGTCATCAAAACTCTCGATGTGATCTTATACTTGCGGTTGAGAACTGGACTGGTGACGCGTGAAAAAGAGTTTCACCCTTGGCGAGAGTTGTGGCCTTGTGAGAGATTTGGTTTTAGTTTTATCTAACAAATTGTTTAGTTTACTGCAACACAGTGAGACTGAGAAGGGCGAGAGAGAAAGAAACGCGAACAAAAACGCGGACAATTGTACTTGTTTACGGCGATTGAAACATATATATATATATATATTTATTAAAGACATTTTTTATGTTTAACGTTCTTTTTATAGATACAAGTATTTAAGTAAATGCTCTGTTTATAATAAACAGTATTAAATAACATTTACCGGCCTGAATGTCTTTAATAAATAAATTGTCGGACTTTGTCCATTTCTTAATATGAGAGAGAGAAAAAAAAACAACCATATACAATAGACTTCAGCAAGAAATCAACATGCAATGAAAAAATTACTGTCTGGCACCAAAAAGTACACGGCCGACATTGCTCTCCAAAAACGAATGAAAAGTCTGGTTTAGTTAACAACAAAAAGGACAATTGTTCTACAGACAAAACTAAATCAGAAGTCGCATAAAAATAACGAAAGATGCTTTCAAAAAGCCAGTTACAGGATTAAGAAACAGGAAAATTTCGTTATGTTTTCAATTATAGTAAGGGAATAAGGCAAAAGATCAAAGTTACTTTTAATTTTAATTCAAATTTTAAACAAAGAAAATGCAAAGCAACATAAAATTATCAATATTTTACAAGTACAATGAAACGTCAAAATTACAAGACAGCAAAAACTCGTACCTAAAGTTGGTATAAATCAGGCACAATAAGGATCTAAATACAAAATAGGATAATGAAAAGTGTAATAAAATTTATGTGATAAAAACATTATTTGCACCTCGGACTATTGTCCTCATCTTTGTTATCACAACGGTTCGGTCGTTGTGGCCTACGGTCTTCTTTGGGTGCTTGTCGGTCGAAATGTTGTAATAATAATGAAGAGGAGAGTAATAGTCCCTGTAAATTACAGTGCAACCTCGGTTCTCGAACGTCTCACATGTCGAAAAAATCGGTTTTCGAACAGAAGATTCGAGATGAAAATGTCTCGGTTAACGAACAAAATTTCTGAGTCAACCACCGTGTTGTACACATTCGTGTGTTGTGTTGTGCTTTTCTTTTCCAATTTTATTGTACTGTGACAGTTTTTCTCTACATTGATTCCTATTGGAAAAATAGTTTCGGGTTACGAACGGCCTTCAGTAACGAATTACATTCGTAAACCCAGGTTTCACTGTATTTAAATAAAGATAACTCCTCGCCCCTAAAATACAGACAGAATATTCGTTGTTACCGAGGATTTTTTTAGTAGTTTCAGTATGTTTCTCTTTCGAGGACTTTAACCTTTTCATTTTAAAAAAGTGAACAATTTTTCGGCTTGTTCGAATTGACATTATTGCGCCATTGTTTATGACAGCGGGTAAATCAAGTTGGAGAATTGAAAATTGTGACTAAAAATTGAGAGGATTTCTTTCTCAGCTACGAAAAGAAAATGATAACTCGGTAGATGTGGAAAACTGATAACAATTCATGTCATTTACATTTAAATCCTTGAAGCTCAGATCGGTCTATCAAGTCAGCATTTCATGTTGTATTATAAAAATACCTTCCATTGTCTTATATATCTGTATGAGCAATTATCATAGCGTTTATAAATCGTCTACGTTTTTTACGCTAAACAGGAAATGCGACTGTCAGGCGAACTCATGTTCCAAGGACAATATTGCTGTCATCTACGAGAAAGTTTGTCTCCCTCTCTTCCCCACCTCTTTGCACTTCGGACTATTTACTCTCTCACTGCGTTGGGATTTTTATAAAATAAAAAATAAAAAATAAATAGATAAATAGGTAAGAAGGACGTGCGTGCGTGCGGCTCAGCATACATAATATATTCTCATTCTCACACACACACTGTCTGGATGGGTGTGATGTGAGGCAGCGTAACAATAAGAAGCACAAAAAAATGGACCCAGCCAAATGAGTTCGAATTTGTTTTTTTTACTTAAACACTAACATTCTTTCTAAAAGGCATTAACCGTGGTATTCTTTACTTATATAGAATCATAGAAGGTCATATATTTGGGATTACATGTTGCTAGTTTCATGAGTCAAATATGTTATCGATTATCACATCTCGGAAAGAGTAATTAGCGACGAATTAACTTATTGCTACAAGTCTGAAAGTCCATCCGACCCGTTTCCTTGATAAACACGTGACAGGAGACAAACTAATCACCTGTTGGAGATTTCTTCTTTTTTATTCTCTATTCTTAACAGCAAATTAATTAGCCAGGTCTTCGCGCAAAACAAAAAGAAAAATAACCATAAATAAGAGTTATGCAATTAATTGGGTATCGAAAAGAAATATACCATTTTAATTAAATGGAGTTAGAAGGAGCCTTTTTAAGATTAGAATTCTAATACTGGTAATGTAATAATCTAAGTAGGGGGAAAATGCAGAGGGGTGAGAAAAAAAGTGTAGTGGGAAAGAGAGGAAAGAAAAGAAAAAAAAGAAAAGAAAAGAAAAAAAAAGAAAGAAAAAAAAAAGAAAGAAAAAAGAAAAAAAGAAAAAAAAGAAAAAAGAAAAAAGAAGAAAAAAAAAGAAAGAAAAAAAGAAGAAAGAGAAAAAAAGAAGAAAAAAAAGAAGAAAGAGAAAAAAAAAAAAAGAAGAAAAAAGAAAGAAAAAAAAAAAAAAAAAGAAAAAGAAGAAAGAGAAAAAAAAAAAGAAAAAAAAAGAGAAAAAGAAAAAGAGAAAAAAGAAGAAAGAAAAAAAAGAAAGAGAAAAAAAGAAAGAGAAAAAAAAAAGAAAAAAGAAAAGAAAAAGAAAGAGAAAAAAAAAAGAAAAAAAGAAAGAGAAAAAAAAAGAGAAAAAGAAAAAAAGAAAGAGAAAAAAGAAAAGAAAAAAGAAAGAAAAAAGAAAGAGAAAAAAAAAGAGAAAAAGAGAGAAAAAAGAAAAAAAGAGAAAAAGAAAAAAAAAGAAAGAGAAAAGAAAAAAGAAAGAAAAAAAAGAAAAAAAAAAGAAAGAAAAAGAAAAAAAAAAAGAAAGAAAAAAAGAAAGAAAAAAAGAAAGAAAAAAGAAAGAAAAAAGAAAGAAAAGAGAAAGAGAAAGAGAGAGAGAAAGAGAGAGAGAAAGAGAAAGAGAAAGAGAGAGAAAGAGAGAGAGAGAAAGAGGATGAGAGAAAGAGAAAGTCCTAATATCCATGGGAGCAAATTGGTCCTAATATCCATTGTGCGCCTTTTGTTTTTTTCTTGCTCTAAAATCTTTTATTGGCCTTTAGCTCAATCTCTCCTCCCTCCCACCTCCACACCAAATGTTGTTGTTGATGGGGCAGTAAATTTTTATTTTTTAGTTTCAATATAAAAAAGGTGCGTCCCCAGTCCTTTTTGAAAACTTTAAACTCAATACACGGTTGATTTTATTTTTTGGGAAACTTAGCCATCTAATAAAATAAGTAACATGATACCGTTGGAAAGTTTTCCCTATTTTCAAAGTGTGGATTACTTTTCAGCGGTTCGCCACAAAAGCTTCCAATAAAAAGATCGGGAAATAATTAGACAAAACTACTTATGAAAATAACGTCAATTTGAGGAAGAAATAAAATTTCGTTTAAATGTAATCAAATTCAATTAGCCGAAAACAATTTTCATTAGTAATGGCAAAATTCCATTATGTTCCTTGTTATATAAAAAAATATGACGATTTTTTTTGTTTTTAAACAAAAATAACACTTTATTTCTTGCCTACACTGAAAAGTTTTATGGAAAGAAAGAGTTCCAATGGAAATATTAAGGAGGGTGGGTTTTCTGTCGACGAAAAAAGTGAAATTTTGTTTCAGTGCTTCATGGACGGAGCGTGCAAACAACGGGGAAGATTTATAGAAATGGAAACAAAAAAGGACAACTAGACATAAAATTAGAAAGAGTTGAAATTTCTAAGACACATGAGGAAAAAAGGCCTGGAAATGTTGACACTCACGAGACATACTGAAGGCAAAGATCTCTAGCGAAATAATTACGCTTTTTAACAAAAGGGGAACGTTGTGAGATGATTACAGATTGTTTAACACTATATAACCATTTTTATATATTTCTTTTGTTTTACGAATGTAAAAAAAAAAAAAAAAAAAAAAAAAAAAAACGAAGCGTATTTTCCATTTTTCCTTCCAGACTGCGGTTAGAGAATTGTGAATGTCGCAACTTAATTGCAAAAAGACTTTTGCTCACCTGACATTCAAAATAAATTGACTTGGAGAACTAAGGGACTCCAGCCGAGCTACTATTTTATTTATCCACGACTGGAAAGAGGTGGATCCTGCTTTTCCTAAGAGAAGGAGTGCGAAATGAATGCAAACTACCTCAACTGGTTTGAAAATCATATGTGTGTGAGAGCGTGTATACGAGAGAGAGAGAGAGAGAGAGCGAGAGCGTGTATACGAGAGAGAGAGAGAGAGAGAGCGTGTATACGAGAGAGAGAGAGCGAGTATACGAGAGAGAGAGAGAGCGAGTATACGAGAGAGCGAGTATACGAGAGAGAGAGAGCGAGAGCGTGTATACGAGAGAGAGAGCGAGAGCGTGTATACGAGAGAGCGAGCGACGAAGGAGTGTATACGAGAGAGCGAGCGACGAAGGAGTGTATACGAGAGAGCGAGCGACGAAGGAGTGTATACGAGAGAGCGAGCGACGAAGGAGTGTATACGAGAAGGCGAGCGACGAAGGAGTGTATAGCGAGAGAGCGAGCGACGAAGGAGTGTCTAAGAGAGAGCGAGCGACGAAGGGTGTATACGAGAGAGCGAGCGACGAAGGAGTGTATACGAGAGAGCGAGCAAGAAGGAGTGTATACGAGAGAGCGAGCAAGGGAGTGTATACGAGAGAGCGAGCAAGGGAGTGTATACGAGAGAGCGAGCAAGGGAGAGAGAGAGAGAACGCATATGAGCTGTTGAAGCGTCCTTTTCGGCGCTTCATTGTCTGGGTCTATCTTTTCGCTCATCTCTGGGTAAAGAGAGAAAACGAAAAGAAAAGAACAAAGTGTTTGTCAGTGATAAATCTCATGTTATCTCAAGTGTTATAACAACTGGAATAAAACGTTGTTCCAACAAGACTAACTTCAGCCAAGACTGTGGCAACATAATCTTCCTGTTTATGCTTTGATAACTTGAAGTGAAATGAATGACTTCCGCTTACGACTTCAACAAAGAGAAACATTGCAATTAGTGTTCTGAAATTCGAATAATGAAGCAAAGACACACACACACTCAACAAAATGACTTGGTTCTACAGTTTACACTACAGTCATACTGAAACGCTGCGTTCACTAAGTAGTACAAGAAAGCGTTTGATGGAACGATGACGTTGGAGAAGGTTTTCCCGTCACGACCTCCGATTAGTAGATTGTCAAATAAAGACTGACTGAAAAAGAAAATGCTACATCCAAAAAAATGTTATAAAAGGATATATATATATATATATATATATATATATATATATATATATGATTTATATATACGTATGTTTATAAAAATTGTAACATGCATGTTATAACATCATTACAAATATATCCATTTTGTTTCAACACTTCTGGTATCTTGTCGAGTGATAGTGTTGATTGCAAAATAGAGTTTTAAGAGTTCAAAACCAACCAAACCCACTCACTCTTTATTTTGCAATCATCATCATCACTTGATACAACTCCAGAAATGTTGAAACGAAATGGCTATTTTTGTA
>CAHIKZ030003536.1:990000-1077500 GCA_903632075.3 Acanthosepion pharaonis
TAATCAGTACACGAGCTGATTTTGAATTCGGAGTTGTCCTTCTCCTAGACTAGTTGCCAATCACGACCGGGTGGGGAGAGAGGGAGACCCATAGCTGGAAGTTATAAGCTATATAGACACTTATAAGTGGTTATTATCAAATCCGGATTAAAAGAGTAAGTTGGAAAATAAATTCAAAATTCATTTGTTTTCGGAACAAACAAAAAAAAGGAAGAGAAAGCTGGAATAGACGGAGAAGTTGGAAAAAGTGGGGAAAAATAAACTGAGAGCCTGTAATAAAGCCAGCTAGGCCCATCTATTCTGGACGTAAAAGGAAATATGAATTACCGATTCAGAGTTGTATTTTATATATATATATATATATATATATATATATATATATATATATATATAATGCGTGCGTCCTTTGTGTACCTCCGCAGAAAACTTGATACGCAAGTTTTAAACTTATGTTTTTATAAATAAAAATTCTTTCTTGAAGCTTTTAGTTTTAATTTCAAGCTAATAGATTAAATTTAAAGTTTCCAATAAGCAAAATACTTTTCCTGGATTTAGAAACTAATTTAAATTGACCGGAAGGAGTTTTCGTTTTGAAATTAATCACATCACTAATTTTAGCTGCATTTTAACCTTCCGTCATCACAATGTAATTCTCTTTATTAAAAAAAATCTTTCAAAAATAAAACACTTTCCTGAAACTATATTTCAGGAATATTAGTTAATTTACCCATCGCACTTTGTCTGCTTTAATCGTCATTTTATATTTTTCAATTTCGCGCGTGTGCATGGTTTGTTTTTGTAGGGCACTGTCTGTGAGAAAAAGAGCACGATGACGCAATTCAATCCGCCAGAAATTTAGAAACGGCATGCTGTACTGCTTGGCATTCGCGCCGGAAGCTTCAATACGAACATTTCAGAGTGATTGTGTGAGAGAGAGAGAGAGTGTGAGAGAGAGAGAGAGAGAGAGAGAGAGAGAGAGAGAGAGAGAGAGAGAGAGAGAGAGAGAGAGAGAGAGAGAGGAGAGAGAGAGAGAGAGAGTGGAGAGAGAGAGAGAGAGAGAGTGGAGAGAGAGAGAGAGAGAGTGAGAGAGAGAGAGAGAGAGAGTGTGAGAGAGAGAGAGAGAGAGAGAGAGAGAGAGAGAGAGAGTGAGAGAGAGAGGAGAGAGAGAGAGTGAGAGAGAGAGAGAGAGAGAGAGAGAGAGAGAGAGAGAGAGAGAGAGAGAGAGAGAGAGAGAGAGAGAGAGAGAGAGTGAGAGAGAGAGTGAGAGAGAGAGTGAGAGAGAGTGAGTGAGAGAGTGAGAGAAAAAAATCACGAAACTGTTTATACAGTTCAACAAAATGGCAGATGTATCTTTTCTATCAAGGAATTCGAGAAGACTAAGAGTAAAATGCTGTAGCTCTCAGATACAGGATTACCAGAGTGGGATATTTTTGAAAGCCCAGAGCGACTAAATTTTAATTTTTCGCTAATCGCAATTGTTATTATTTTGCAAAAGAAAAAAAGAAGCCTTCCTAACTTGGGCTACGCATAAAGAGAAGGTCATATCAAATCTTAGTAACGCTGGTCTTTTGATTAATAATGTAATCTATTTCACCACTTGCAGCCCAATTTGACCAAGTGCCATTTTCCCGAATATCAATAGGTTTAAGTATTCGAATCCTAAATACAATAAAAGATGTGCGGAGAAAGAATTTAATGGTGGAAAAGGAGAAGTTTTTTTTTTAATTTTTTTTTTTAAATTTCAAATATTGTCTTTAATTATGTATATCGTTTACTTTCATATTTGGGAAGGTGATACTTTGGCAGGCTTCGATATTCCGATCCCCTTTTCTTACTCTTCCCTTCTGACTCCATTTCTCTATATTCATTGCCCTCCTCCATATATAACATACATTTTTTTTATATACACACAATATTTTTTTATAGGAACGCGCATACAAAAAGCAGTCATAGAATTTTGGTACCTGATTTAACCCCCCTCCCGAATTCACAGGTTATCACCCACATACACACTGTTGTAAACGTTTTTTTTTTTTTTAAATGCCAACCACAGGGCTTCCGCCTGGTTAAAGATTTGGTGGAGAATAATGAAAAAAGAAAAAAAGAAACGTTAATGATAATCTTTCTTCTATAGTGCTAGTTTTTGTACGCCAGCCGTACACATTCAATATTGTACATTTTTAGATGATTTATTTATTCGGGTCTGTAATGAAAATAAAAAGACTTCCGGTTTAAACTAATACACAAGACGATCCTTTTGTTCATGTAAAAAATTTTCCACTCCGGATTTCTACTTATTATGGTGAAAGAAAAAAAAATGAAACTATATCTGCCACTTTATCAGTAAAGGAATGTACGGCTTCAAATGATCAATGCCTGGGAGTCAGCGATCGCGATAGTGATACGGCGGATTATTTGTTAAGCGGAGTACTTTTTTTTTTTTTTTTCTAGTAAAAATTGATTCCACTCCAGCAACGTCCATTTTGGTTTGATTCGATTCACGCATAGAAAATAAACATCGCTGATTCTAGCTATTACGTGATGAGTATGAGCCTAAAAGAAAACATCTTTACCTGTTCTTCTCATTTGTATCAATGGAGAGGCAAGGGAAGTGATTTAATCACAGGAACGAAAAAAAAACAAACAAGAAAGACTTCTGTATAGAGACGCATGCGCGGTAACACTTTTCCAGTCGTTAAAACTGTGTAGAGAGGAAACGAAGAGAATTCATTAGAGGAAAGTTTTTTTTTTTTTTTTAAATACATATTAAATAACGAAGAAAAATACTGATACGGAACAATAGCCTAGTGCAGGGGTTGGCAACCTACGGTACGCGTGCCACTCCAACCAATTTCCAAAGGCACGCAGCCGCAAATGACACAACAAAGTCCGAACCAATAACTACTACAACGCAAAGAAAATATTTAGCTGTTTCAATTTTTATATACACTATATATTACTATATAAAATATATTGTAGAACAGGTATATTAACCTTGATTTATATAAAATAAAAAATACTTGGGCTGGGTAGTACAGACTTGGAAACAGGGCGACAATTATCTGAGCAGTAAGAAGATGGCAACATATGAACAGCGAAACAAAAACAATACCCCCCACATATTAAATAAAGGGTTCGGTTCTAAAATCATTACAGAATATCAGAAGAAGGTTGGATGAAAAAACGACCGAAACATTGGGATAATACTAACAAAATTTAAGTCGTTAAACCGAATTTAAGTAAAAAATAATGTTGATAAGGCACGGAAGTGTTTTGAAGAAGAAAAGATCGACAACTCAAATGACACCCGACAGACTTTGAAGGACTATGAATTTCGAGATTAAATTCCAGTCTGCTCATACATACAAGCAAAAGAATCAGTTGACCCCACAAACACAGTAGACGCTTTGTTATAAGTTGTCGCTCTCTCTCTCATTATATATCTCAACATGTTAGGCAAATCATTATGGCATTCAGTTTTCTAAATAGACCATCACGTAAAGGCCACGTAACTGGAGGTCCTAATCAACAATTATTGGGAAACGTTTTAGTGAAGGACTTGTTAGTGATAAGCTATAATGAACGGCTATATCTAAAACAACAAGTTAAAAAAAACAATGCTTAACAAGTTCAGAGAAATAATAATTTTGATGCGAGGGGCAGAAGGGGGATAGAAAATGCGATGTGCAGAAGAGGGGGCATAGAAAAATGCGAGGGGCAGAAGAGGGGCATAGAAAAATGCGAGGGGCAGAAGAGGGGCATAGAAAATGCGAGGGGCAGAAGAGGGGCATAGAAAAATGCGAGGGGCAGAAGAGGGGGCATAGAAAATGGAAATCAATGCGGCAGGCGATGGGGGAACAAACAATGCGAGGTAATGTGACGAGGAAGCAGACTAAATGCGAATCAGTGCGGTGAGTTTTACGTCCAATGTTTCCTCTTGTCACTTGAACAGAATTCTGAAACTCATTTTGAAAACATTAAAATGCGTGAAGAACGTGAGGAGAAACCAGTGTCAGAGCAACCATAGCAAACCTTGAGACACATGTTGTAGTCATTTTTAAAGATGGCATAATACGAGAAGCAAACCCGCGAGACGTGCGGTCTTCAATGTACGTAAAAACAAAATGATCCCCAGCCTCACATATCTATTTCCCAACGCAAGTAACTACAGCAGTTTTGTACAGTATCAAGTGATTTCCTTTGAGATGAATTGGTTAGTACCGAAGCGGATATAGGCTAGTTTATTTTACGATATATAAACCCTTGTTGGGTTATTTAATGTAGCAATAAGCTTTATATATATATATATATATTTTTGCTATAATTATTCGAATCTGTAGGGAAACAACCGTTGGTGTGGTTTTATACTAGTCTATAGAGAAACTTTGTAAACTGTTACATAAACTCCATCAAACATTCACCTGCAAGTTATGCAAATCCAGGCATTTTTAGGCTCCACCGACAGCGCAATAAGATATGATAAATGCATTTTTTTAAAATCTCATTTATGATAAGGTATGTTTAAATATATTTTATTATTAACCAATCTCATCACATTTACCTAAAATTAAAATCTCTAAACATAACCATTACAAGTTAATTTCTCATGAAATACCTTCTGGCTTTGCGCCATACAAAGCTAAATTTCAACCGACTATAAACTTGTTTGGAAAATATCCTGTCATTTTTATTGATTGTAACTTGCCAGAGTCGACGTTATTGTTGAGGTGTGAACACACGGTCGGTGGAGAGTTGCAGTCACCATGAGAAAGCATCAGGCGTTGCATGAAAAATGCTCATTCGAATGAATAACGTCAGTGATGATTTCAGAAAAAAAAAAAAAAAAATTTCCTCAAATATATGCTTTAAACGTTTCCAGGAAAGCAATTGGCATCCTGTCCCCTTTAACTATGAACATGTTAGTAAAATCAGCAAAGGTTGAGTGTCGAAGTCCATTGATGAGAAACGAAGTACGACATCCTCCGATCCGTGTATATATGGATGATCTGACATGTCACTATATCTTCTGTTCCAGGATGTCAGTGGATTTTGTAGCGTTCAGAAAGGATAATGTCTTGGGCATGAATGGAATTTAAACCAACAAAACTGAGGTCTTTTTAGTATTGAAGAAAAGGATTGCTACAGAAAAGTTCCATTTTAATATTTCAGGAATCATAAAGCTATCGTTAAGAGAAAACTGAAGTATCTGGGTAAAATTTTTAATTCCAATTTAAAAAGATAAAAGGGCTATTCAGAAATTTTTTATAGATCTCGAAGTAATGTTGAGCAAAATGGAGATGCCAGAGCTCCAAGGCCGTTTTACGGCACGGATATATCAATATGCCATTTTGCCAAAGATTTTGTGGTCTTTGACGTCATATAAAGTGGCATTGACAAAAATTGAGACTGGAGAAAAGTTAAGTGACTTTTTGCGAAGATAACTACAACTCCCATTCAGACGATTAGTTGAGGAATTTAAAATGGCAAGAACGAGGAAAGCAATTCTGTATCACGATTCAAAAAGATCCTAAAATGACAGAGGTAGGGATTGATGTTCGAACAGGGACAAAGTGGAAGGCAGCTCAGGAGCTAAATTCAGCAGAGCAAAAGTCAAGACAGGAGGCTGTCGTAGGAACAGTGGGCCGATCAAGCCTAGGCTACTGTTCCAATCCCCGCAGAAAAGATGAAAGGAAAAATTGGAAACACTATCTCCAATATGAAGTGACAGCATAAGTGGTGGAAACCAGAGACAGCAAAATGGTGGCCTTATGTTAGAAAGAGGTCTGGACAATATCGAGAAACATAGCAAAAAGTAAGATTTCATGGTCAGATCGCTGATTTGTTCATCCCAGGAATGTGTTTCCTTGTATATGACACGTTACCTAACCGGCAAACCTCCCCACGTGGGGAAAGATTGAGTCTCCACGTTGTGTTTGAAAAGAGGATCCCTCAAAACAAGTATTGAGCTGATGCCCCGAGGCATTGATTGAAGGGTGTACTGGTGGCGCCATGATAATGTTTTAAGAGCAACTGCAACAGTATTCTCGAGGAGTCTCCAGATAAGAGCCTGATAAGAAGCTAATGAATATCCTCAGAGCAGGGCAAAATGTAAAGACACCACGGAGGAAGAAAACTTCAGTTCTCAGTTCCGCCTCAGGCTGGCAAATGTGAGTAGACATAGGCAGGCAGTTAAAATTCACAGAGAAAATAATACAAACACAGATGCATTGTTTTATCCGAATAAATAATCGGACACAAGTTATCATGTTAGAATTAACAGTCCCTTGAGAAGAGAATACGAACGAAGACCACAAAAAGGAAGTTTAGGAAATATTTACATATTGTAGAGGAATGCAAAAGTCGAGGTTGGTGAGCTCAGTGCGAACAGATTGAAATACGATGCAGAGGTTGCCCGGGGTGGTCACTTTGCAAGATGCTGTAAAAATTAAGAGTGACGGGTTTGAATAAGAAAAAAAAAAACCTAGGGCCATTCGCTCACTATCTATGGCAGCAAAAGAAGTCTGGATGGATATGGCTAAAAAGATCAAGCGACTGGTAATCGACAAGATGGAGGGGGGTGGGGATTGTGGTTGATATTTCGATTTTGCTTCCGTTTTTTTTTTTTTTCGGAGAAGAGCGCAAAAGCTGATGAACCGGAAGTTGTTCGTGATTGGAACTATAAAATACAAGACAAATATGAATCGCAGTGGATTGCGCGCATGATAAGAACAGTTGTAACTGATGTATGGCACACAAGTCGATATCTGATCAATATCAGCTGAGTCACCGTGGAGAGTGGGAGGTAATGTTGAAAAACCCCGAAACCCCTAATGTAAAAACATCATCACTGATAATGTGTACGAAAGCATCAAACCTATATAATTATTATTCAGTTGTGAACAGAATGCTAATATTTCAAGATATAGAGAACAAAAAACAATGCAATTGTAAGATTATTTAAAATTATTATTATAACTGTACCTGTCCCTTCCATCGACCGTTACGCCGTGCTAATACCTCGTAACTAATGCACTATTATACTATTATGTTTTGACCGCGTGGAAAGAGGAGGAAGACACTACTTGGTTTCATCGAGAGAATGAAAGAATGGAAAATGTGTGGAGAAAGAGAGAAATCAGATTAAGCTGATAAGAACTGATACTGCATTTTGATCTTAATCATAGACGATGACGACCGTGATAAAAGTGACATTTTTAAGACGCACACTATCTAACGACGGAAACAGAGCAAGGCAATCGCTAAAAATCCAGTTACTCTAAATGAAATAACATCGTCTGCTGAATTATTTTAAAATTATTATGAAAAAAGAAATGTTCGTAAGACTGAGATTTGGCTAATTATATATATATATATATATATATATATATATATATATAAAATCCCAGTCTTACGAACATTTCGTTTCATAATTTTAAAATAATTCAGCAGACTATGATTATATATATATATATATATATAGTGTGACCCGGATATAAGAGAGATTTTCTCTGGTCCCAAATTAGAGCCTGTGTTAATGTATATAAAATAGACCAAACCCGGATATAAGAGAATTCTTCTCCGGTCCCGACAACTCTCTTATATCCGGGTTACACTGTATATAAATTCAGTTGCGAACAGAATGATAATAGCTTAATACCTGAGAAATAGAGAATTGCAAAATTACTTAAATATTTCAGTTATTTTTGCACGGTATGGATCAATTTATTACGTACAAAAAAGTATGAAGCAGATAAGCTTAGTTTTTTCATTTCATCTATAATGTTTCAACCGACAAATTGTTAGGAGAAATTAATGAATATTAAAGTCATGTATCTCGGTCTTCAGCCGACGTATTTTGCTTTTATTTTCAGGAAATTTACCGCGTGTGCATAAGATTTTGACACTCGGTTCAATCCACTGAGCCAAAAGAGAGAAGCCGCTGAGAATTGATTGACGCTTATTGAATACTAAATACTGACCAAGGGAAGGGCATAGAAAATAGGATTCGAAACGTCGATATTACTCATCGGAAGGCAAAATCTTCATCTGCTGACAATATACACAAAATTGGGTATGATATCCGTTCCGGGTTGAGGAAGGTGTTTATTTCTTACCAAAGACAGAGATGTCCGTGTGTTCAAGTCATGGGGAAAAGCTACGATTTCAAAATGCGGATTTTTAACTCATTTACTCCTATTCCCATCCATACCTCGCCCATCTAACCTTTTTGCCATACTAAACTAAACAAACTGTAAAAAAAAATGTTTGTTGGCGAGTTTAATTGTTAGAGGCCAGATATCGAATGCCGATTTTTTTTTAAACTTAAGTAAGACCTTCCCACTTAGAAGAAATGACCCACTACAATCTTTTTAGCACTTCTTCATCTATCATACAGCAAGCTAATCAAATGTCCACACAAGTTGGACATGTGACACGCTCCAGCTTTTTTTTTTTTTTTTTTTTAAATTAGTTCGGTACCTGTCGCTTCGCCGACGGCAAGATGATCAAATTACTACATTCATCTATAATCTGTTTACATAGACGACGAGTCATAAAATAATGACTTCAAAAGTGCCGTACATTTCGGTTTATATACTTTTCAATGTAATTCAAATTGTGTATGTACGCTTGCGTATATATTTTATTTTCATTTTTAATATTTCTACAAGATTAAAAAAAACAACTATTCTATTAAATTAATTTTCGAAAAGTTCAATAAAATGTTACAATTATCTGACTTTTTAGAATTTAAAAAAATATAACCTTTTTTCTGTGTCGAAATATGATTTTATTGCTTAGCACAAGGTAGGAGTTATCTAGACTGGGATGCATTCAATGTCCCAGTCAAATTTTGAGTGAGAGAGAGAGTATACACATACAAGTCACGCGTAACAGTCATAAGCACATACAAAAATCATACACAGATAATGGGTGACGGGCAGAAAATCATTTCCTCTATAGATTTTGATGGCAAACAGATCATAAGTGGTTGGTGGATGGGACAACATCCCCATACAAAGATGTCTAATGGAATTGGAAAAAAAAATACATCATGATGAAAATAAGTTGCGCTTCAGACAAAAGAAAGAAAAAAAATATTTTGCCTTAATCGAAGTGGGGGGAGAGTTCTGCTTAAGTCAGTGAAACGAACCGTCCACGGGGATGGGGGTGTAAGCGAACAGTTGGTCTCTTAAGACAGTAAAATGATCCTTAAAGAAAAAATAATTTTGGACATGTTAGAATCTTAAAAATAGCTTATCAGTCAATGAGTAAACGCAATTTCTTTTGAGGGTGGGACCGGGGGTGCTCGGCAAGGAAAGCATTCATTTATTATGCTGACGGCAACAGATGGGAACACTTCGCATCTCTGCCTACCCCTAGACAAAGACTCCCGGGGATTCCAGATGGGTGTTTGGGATTTAGGTTAACATTCTTTACGCCATCGGGAGCAAATTAAATCTTTATAAGAGAACACTGAAACATGCATCACCCACAGATGCGGATGCATCTATATATGGATATAGATAAACTATTGAAAACTCGTATATAACAATTCAGGCGCGCAAGCACTCGGAGCCAAGATTAGAACTCGCATCACAGAGCAGCGTATACAGTGTTTTGTCAATACGACTTGGGAACAGACGTACAATGCACGGTCAGATGACAAAGAATTAAGAAATAAATAATAACGTTATAACAACAACAAAAAATACAATATCAGGCCACAGAGAGTTGGAGGGCGGGGGGATAGAACTTATTGTTTTTTGTTACCAAGACCGACCGGGCACTTTGGGGTGGGTTAATGTTTAGTGAGCCAACGCTATCCTCACCGGGTTTTTTTTCTTTTTTTTTTTTTTCTCTCTCTTTCTCTTTCTCTCCTGTGACAAACTAAGTTAAGGAACCTTAGAGGGAGATAATAACGAACGAGTTTTGCTAATAATTACTCCCGAATTTAATCCTCACAGAGTGCCCCATAATTGTGGGTTCATGCCAAACTAGGCAATACTAAGTAAATAGCCAACACTACAAGACTGGCTATTCAAAAATAAATAATTCATAAAATTGCCTATATACACGTGTATAAGTCGACCCAATGCATAGTGCGTCGGTTGAATTTTTTTTCATGAATTTTAACCCCCCCCCCCCGAAAGAAATTACCTGAGTATAATGCAACCGGTCGCCGAAAATGCATAATTTTTAAATTCTTAAAAGAAATTACCCGTGTATAGTGCGACCCCTAATTGTTTGCGTAAAAAAAAAAAAAAAAAAAAAAGATCCTAAAACATGCACTATACTAGAGTATATGCGGTAAACTAATTGTATAAGATCATTACAAAAGCTCGGACCCGATTAGAAAATTAAGAACAAAATTTGATATACTCCCCCACCAAAAAAAAAAAAAAAAAAAAAAAAATATTAGTTAATTGCCATTGTTTTTAACAACTATCACCCATCGTCCTACAAGCTTTTTGATGTTATTTTCGTAAAAACTTCGTGTTTTTTGTTGGTAGAAATTTGTGGGGTAGTTTTCGACTGAATGCACAAAATCAATTTTTTAATTGTTCTGTAGAAACCAGAACAAATGAAAATCGGAAGTGGGGTAAGTCAGGACAATACAGTGGGTGCTGGAGGGTGGGATCCCATTTCAACTGTAAGTTTCTTCAAGATCTGTTTTGCAATATGCAGTCTTGTATTGAAAAATGACACCATTTCGATTTGCAAAAATCGGCCGTTTTTCTTGAACCCAAGTCTCTTCAAATGGCGAAAGACAGTCAAGATAATAATTTTGAAACTCTTAGCAATCTCTCTTTATTCTTTACGATAGCAAGCAGAACATCTTCATCGACGTCGGAAGGTCACTCGGAACGTGGTTGATTGTTTCGGCTCAAAATTACCCCTGATGAAATCGGACAAATTAATTTTTGTTCGTCCGTAGAGCTGGAACGCGATTCTGAAATTTTTTTTTGGTCGCAGTTCCGACGTTTACTACTTTCTGAAATTCATAGAGAATAATATGGCGAAAGTAACTTTTCATCCTTCATCTTTAAGATATTCATTTGTGGACAAAAGTCAGCATTTGATAAATTCTACCTCTCAACTAAACAATGCAAGGTTTCAATCTAAAAAAACAAGACCAGATTTAATTATAAATAAAGAAAAGATCTCTTCACTGTTTCAACAAAACATAGTTTAATCAAAATAAAAACTGGAAAAATTGTTAAATAATATCAAATATGTACTAAACTCACGGAAGTGTGTATATATATATATATATATATATATATATATATATATATATATATATATATATGTGTGTGTGTAAAATATATATTTTAATCAGTATCACCCCAAACAAAGCAGTACTGTCACTATCACACAAGAGGTTACAGAATGTGGAATTAATGAGTAGAAAGAACAATCAGGAGGACAGTAGATAGCGATTGACATTGAATTAAAACTTTTGCAGATTAAAGATTGGCTGGAAAGCATGGAGCCGAAAGTTAGTTCCACAAGCGAAAAGTGCAAGATACGAAACTGTTGTTAGTGTCCTAAAAGTTACGGCTACTTCTAGCCAGCTCAACTATAAATTGATGATATCTTGACACCAGTTTAGTATTGCGCTTAAATTCATAAAATCTAGGTACCTTAACGAAGAACGATATTCGTGAAAACACAAAATGTGGCACAAGACCAAATGGGGAATGGGGAGTGGGAAAAAAAGGGCGTTTTTTTTCTGTCTAAAATTTAAACTTAGCTAGCCACAATCACTGACCCAAACATACCACAATATGCCTAACACCAAAACAATGCATTCTTATTACATTTACCATAATACCTCAATGTCTACGAAAGTTTTAACTAGTCTCCACTCATTGGAGGAGGGGAATAAAACAATTATAGCGAAATTAAATTCATACAGTCTAGGTACGACAGCGAGGAGCTCATCCGAACAATTACCATGACAGTGTTTATTAAAAAAAAAAAAATGACACAGAAAGGCAACCTTACGGCGGTGGGCAAGTAACTGAAACCGAGCGGATAGATCAAGACCAATAATATTGCTGAATCTTCTTTGGGTCTTATCGAAGAGTTCCAGGAGAAAAAAGCTGATCTAACGATGGATTCAATGTAGTCTTTCTACCTCATGTCAGCTGAGAACGTTAGCCTGAGAAGGCACAATGAATTACTTCCTTGGAGGATATCATCAGCCATGCTGATGGAAGTCAGAGAGATCTCTCTCAGATGATTAATGGAGAACAGTTTAGTTTTGGAGGCGTTAAAAATGATAAGCCATCCCCCAGTTAACGACGGGCTTGAGGTCATTTGGTACATCGATTTTGACTGATCAGCCTTACTATATATATTATAAAGAGTTAATTGTTTTATTATCATTCCGGGAACCATCATTACTTAATATATTATTGCTAACAACAACTCTCCAACAGGCGCCTTCATCCCACAACAAAAGAAAAAAGAGATTTAATTTTTTTTCCTGGTTATCTGAACAATGTTGCCTTTGTTTTGTGGCAAGTGAAATTCAAACCGGGAAGAAAATGTTTAGGATTTATTTTCCATCCAGCTAGTTGCATAAGTAGCCACGTACAGTTGTGTCAAAGCAAACAAGGTCATTAAAAAAAAATGAGGGATTATGTTTACAGAGACTAGTAAAAACAAAAATGGTCTGGGATTTAATATTTAGTCGGGTAGAAAATGGTAGATATAATCTACCCAGTTGCAACTATTTATTTTTGTTTCATTTTTAAAATCCAAAATAGTATAAACGTTGCTTCCTTAATAAAATAAAAAAAAAAAAAGTTTCTATTTCGAGGTTCAGCAATTTAAATGCCGAAGAAAATATCTATTTGGAAGAGGAATCGGCGAGCAAAGTTCAAATTTCGGTCTAATCTTTTTACCAACAAATCATTTGGGAAAGGCATGAACCAACCTCTTCTTAGTCTAGTGTAGACTGAGTTCTCGAGTTTTTAATAGAAACCAGTCTAAAACTGAATTTCAAATGTATTTAGAGATTCTTGATAAAATACAAAGAATATACAATATTATTGGCCCTGTCCTAGTATCTCGGCTTCAACCACTTTCCCACCGACTAAACGTAGTTCCCCTGTGCGTTTTCTATAAATATTTTCACGATACTTATTCTGATGGACTTTCCTCGTTGAAAATACATCGTAAATAAATACACATTGGGGTTATATATTTTTCTTGATTGTCGTTTTTTATCCCCCACTTCCCAGACAAAAATTGTACATAAAAGGATTAGTTAGGGCTTCATAGAGACTTTGAGGTATTATGGTGAATGAAGTAAGAATGTGTTGTTTTGGTGTAAGGAATACTGTGGTATGTTTGGGCCAGTAATTGTGGCTAGTTAGATTTAATTATATAACAGAAGACCAACCTTTTCCATCCTCCCTTTTGATCTTGTCCCTTTCCAAAATAAATATTACTTTCCTCTATGGTACGTAGACGTTATGAATTTAAGCGCAGTACTATGTTAGTCACATGTCCTCATCATTTTACATTTGAAATGACTAGATGTAACCTTAAGTTCTATGCTAACAGTTTCTTCGATCGCACTTCTCTCTTGTGGAACTCTTCCAGCCTCTTGCTTTCCAGTCAACTTTGATCTTCAAAAATTTAAATGCAATATCAAATTGTTATCTTCCGCCTTCTTAATTCCTACTTTTTTCTCTCTCTCCTTAAGATTTTCCTTTTCTCATATTCTCTCACAATCAGTAGCCCCTTGCATCTTTGCGGGTTTATTGCCTTGCTTGGGGTGAAAATAAAAACAAACAAACTTGGAGATGGCAACAAAACACTATCTTTCCTAAGAATTCATGGTAATTCACAAATAATAAACAAAAAGAATCTGTGGAGAGCCATAATCACCTACGCCCTAAAGAGACATAGCATTTAAAATTACATAAACACACACACGTGTACGTGTGTGTGTTTTGAACAATAAAAAATATTAAAAATTAAATTTTCAGGAACATTGGATTGTATATTAATATTTTTTGTTTTATTATTTCAATTAGGTTCTTTGATTAGTTCTGGCCATCATGGTCTTCATCAGGAAAAAAAACCCTGCTTGTTAGTAGCAGTGAACTGCAGGAGTGAATGAATGTTTCTAAAAAAATGTGAACTTTATCTATGGTTTCCACTTTTTTTTTTATCGTTAATTTTAGTCAGTCCTTGAGTTGTGTGTGTGTGTGTATATATATATATATATATATATATATATAATAAAAGAGAAAAATATATCGGGACGAGTATCAAAAATTATTCGACGATTGTAGATAAGACAAAAACTCGAGTGTAGAATCTTCCTTGCCTTGATATTCGCTTTTAGTTGGACTCGAATAACAACCGCTGACATCTGTAGGATATACGCAACTACTTCAACCACGAAACCCATCCAATGAAAATATTAGTTCATAGAAGGGCTTATTTTATTTTCAGTTTAAGAAGAATAAGAATAAAAAGAGTTTAAATATTTAACTTTTACTACCAGCATTTCTTAAATATTCCTAAATAAAGAGAAAGCATATATATTTTGGTCTTCATGCCCTACGCGATTAAATATACTAATAATCTAAAAGAAAAGAAAAACTATGAAGACATTATGCACATTTATCGTGAAAGCGAGAAAGGCCGGGATTGAAATATTACCAGCAGTTATTGTCAGACTGAAAAGCGGGTTTTTTGTTTGTTTTTTTTTAACTATTCTTTGGAGACAGACGAGTGACAGACCAACAATGCGCGATGCTTGTAACTAGTGACCATGACATTAACCGCACCCTCAGTTTTTCTCATTAGTCATCAATATTTGAAGCCTTTGTCCATTTAACAATGTTTGTGCCAACTGGTCTTCTGATTAATTTCTATTAGTGATTACTCAACGCAATAAAAGAATGGTGGGGGGATAAGGAGAGTCGATGAAATATGTCAACCACAATTCAATTCACACAAACAGATTCATTAAAGCGAACAAAAACTGGTGAAAAAATAATATGAATTATGCGGACGAACGTCTTTATCAAAACAGCAACATGTTTCTAAGCATCTACTGAAAGAAATGCTCTTTTCGGGATTTTAGATGATGAAAGTGTTCTGATAAATTAATTTCATTAAAAAACTATCCAATTACCTTTAGAGACGATGGAAGTGTATATATTTATTTAGTGGCTGAGAGTTGGGTTCAATCACAAATAACAAAAGTTATATATTCTGTTGGTTGGTTAGTTTTGTTTAACGGCATATCAACACTTCTATTGGTTATATCATACCGAAATGTAAATATTTTTTGTACACAATTTTATTTATTTTTGGAGATAAAGGTTTAGTGATACGAGTATTACTAATTAACCCGTAGCTAGAGGGAGAAGAGATGAATTCATACCTTTCCCAAGAGTATTTACGCGTAAGTGAATATAATGAACTCAACTGGAATTCGAACTCAGCTCTTCGACTTTCAATTCTAAGTTATTATCTATTAAACCAACGGCATGTACAACCTTAGTATTCCCAAACGGTTACCCATCTAGGTACTGACCAGGGTCGACGTTGCTTAACTTCGGTGATCATATGGGAACCGGTGTTTCAACATGATGTGGCCATAAGCCTATATATTCTGGTTCAGTTGGAAAAAGAAAGAGGTATAGTAAGAATTCTAACAATGTGTGTATAAAATAGAGAATAGGGTAAGGATTGGGAGGGGTGGAGATCTAACTTAAAATTGATTGGTCGGGAAGTCGACTTTCTCATGTTATCGGACTGGATCGAGGTCGAACCCAACGTGCAGCACCTTTGGAAAGTGCCTGAAAAACCATACCACGGGCTGACCCAAGCCTTGTGACTGAAATTGGGTAAACGGAACTCTCGTGGGCCGTCGATAGCTGTGCTAGCACGAAGCCACAAGGCATCGTGGTCGAAAGCTTGAGCGTGCTGGCCTTGTTCAAATTGTTGATCATGCTAGATAACTTGCTCTTTCCCAGAAACTGTAACTAAGGTATGCTCAGTATAGTTGCAGTATAAACCAGTTGGACTGTGGGTGTTGAATAAACACAAATGCGCCTGAGCAAGCGTCTGCAATAGGGATTGGCTAGCCGCCCTAGTAGACGGTTATCCTAGAATACGAGTGGCCAGCTATTATACATATACACATGTTATATAACATTACCTTATATCAGTCCGCATTTACGTAGCATTTTATTGAACTTAATTACTCAACCACATGTGGTTGTTTTGCTTTTTTACAATGACTAAACTAGATTCCTTACTCACAATTTATTTCACTTTCTTTTGTGATATTTTTGGAAAAGTTGACAGTTGATACTTTTTTGTTCTCCAAAATGAAATGACATTAGAATTTTTAAAATCGTAAAACTGCTGTCAGGAAGAAAGCATTACCAAGAATTGTGTGTCTAACATGTTATGCCGTCGTGACAGATAGAACGGCGTCACCAGCCACCCATAAACCGTGAAGAAAACGTTAACCTGTAGAGAGACCGAACATGTATAAATAAAAAGGAATACACTATTATGGAATTAATTTAATCGATAAAACTTTGGCGAAATGACCGTATGCTATGCACAAATAATCCAATTTGTAATTTGAACAGCATTAGACATTTCAGTTATAGTAATCATTAGTTTTCAGATAAGAAAAATGAAACATGTACAAGACATTGTCATTTAAACAAAGCTGTCGGAGTCATGTAGTTCCCGTAACGTTGCCAAATAATTAAAAAAGAAAACAATTGACTAAAACGAAAATATTTAGAAAATGCTTGAATCGCTGTATCTCCCACAGTAAATTTGCGTCCAGTTTCTTTCAACGTTTCACCATTCTTGGCAAATCTATTATCACAATGGGGGATATTTAATGACAAAAGTGGTGGAAACGAACAAAGAAAAAGAATCGAAATGAAATCGGTTAGATAATATACCCAAAACACGTTTTAAAAAAAAAATATTCTTAAATTTAAAATTCTCAGCGTCTCTTCTGTTCGTGCGCATGCGTAGTCGCATGAATGTAAACAAATTTAGTCCGAAAGGACGAAACGCGTCGCACGATCATAGTTCTTTTGCCTAAAAATGTATGCTACAAAATGTGAGTAAAGACTACAAAATAATGTGAACAGGCCTAAAAGCCTAATTTCTCACATAGATAACAATTAAGCAACATTTCATCTCCACTCCCTCTCATATATATATATATATATATATATATATATATATATTATATAACACACACTAATAATATACGTTTTGTACCAAACTGCTACATTGACTGATTTGTTAATTTTTATGACTTAACTTTCTGCGGTTTATTTAAAGCCAGCAAATATTTTGGATTTTTCAGAATCTTTTAGGAGATAATGACTTTCTGATACAAGTCCTACTCGCAGCTTTGGGTGTGGGGTGGGGGGATTCACATCTTGACCAAAGGTTATTTGTGCATAAGTGAATATAACGAACTCGACTGGAATTCGAACTCAGCTCTCAGATTTCCCTTTCCGATCCGTTATCCATGACCCCCACCCGTACCTTAGGGTATCTGGTATTCTGAAGTCGTCACCCATCAAGGTACTGACCAGGCTCGACGTTGCTTAATTTCGGTGATCCGACGAGAACTGGTGTTTTAGCGTGATATTGCCGTAAGCCTGTACAAACGTTTAGGAATAAAATGTATAATTATTAGTAGTATAAATTTTAGTTATTTTACATGGAGCATTGTTTTATTACCACCAGCACTCACTGTAATTTATATATATATATATATATATATATATATATATATATAAGCAGGGAGAAATTGAGTTACATATGCACATCACTCATGCTAATAATCTTTAGTGGGGAAGTCTATTTGGCAACACGGTAAAGGATTTTATTTCCTGATCGATAACATTTCTACAAAAACTCCTTTTGTCAACGAAAAGGAGAGTGTCAACTCCAGTCAAGTTCATTATATTCACTTAAATGTCCAATCCTTGGGAAATTGACAATACAATATTTACTTACAAAAAATTATTCTTCCAATTTAAAATGTGTTTCGGCTCGGCTTTAAATAAACCACAAAACTTCAACAATCCGTAAAAAACAAAAAAAAAAAAAAAAAAAAAAAAAAACACTAAATAAATAAAATAAAATAAAAATCAATCAGTCCCTTTGATAATGTGGTCTTGATTTTCTTGCTATCTTTGCAAACTGATGAGTGAACGCGAAAAATCGACAAATTGACCAGGCAAATGACGATATCGATAAAGACAAATACAAGAACATGGTGGTATCGCAATTTGAATCAACAAAATGAAAATGAACAACTCCCTTTAGAGTCAAAGCAATAAAAGGATTGGCATTAGCAACAGAAATGCAACCCTACAATATGTCTTGTCAAAAGGAATTGCTTGTTCGAGTGCAGTGGTCAGGTTATTTATTTAGACATTTTGATTAGATTTACAAGAACTTTTCAAAGTTGCTTTTGCCGAAATCAACTCTGTAAAGTGACGCTGGAAACAATGAACAAAGACAGAGAGATAGACAGGGACACAGCGATACAAAGTGACACACGCAAAGTGACAGAGACAGAAAGTGACACAAATACATGGTTGAATGTTGTCCTAAATCTTTAGCACATCGTGGTCGTTGTTCTCATGCCAGACACCAAGTCAGATAAGCGAGCTGCTGCCCAACACAGAAAACTGGTAAATAGTAAGGAGAATTTTTTTATTAGAGTTAAGTGGGCAAAAATATTTCATTCCGCAAAGAGGGAAAAATGTCTTCCTATGTACAAGCCTTCTTTTCAGAATGAATAGCTTTGTGGTAAAAAACCACAACTGGAGGCTATAAGATGTAAGATTAAATCATACAAGATTTTGACCATTCGATAAAAGAAGAATATTATTTCAAACTAGAACTAAACATTTCCACACAATTGCCAATATTAAGTTCTCAATGACTTAAGTTATTTGCTACAAACATACGTCAGAAATTAATACGAATTAAAAAAAAAAAAAAAATTGAAATAAATTTAATAAGCCAACCTAAAAATCCTTAAAAAAGGAAAAAATTTTGTTGAAAATAAAAAAAAAATTTTCACTAAAAACATTCAATAAATGGGAAGACACGAAAAGCTATGCGAGCATAAGCTTTTCAACACTTCAAGAAGTATACTAAAATTTAACATTTGACTATTAAAATATGAGCACTGTTAAAAAAAATGATTGCTGAAAACATTAGGTTTATAATTCATACACAGATGTCCTCAAGGACACATGGCACAGTGGATAAAGGCGTTTGGTTAAACAGGACCCAAAGAGTGTGAGTTCACTAACTGGTTAAGGCGGCGGAGAACTTGGAGAGGGGAATTAACAGGAGATAACTGATAACTGACATCCATCAAACATGGCACGTGGAACTAGAACAGTCTACCCCAGTGAGCGAAATAAAGGGTTCAGTTCGAAATTCTAACCACCGGAGCGTACAACGACCGAAACGTTGTAATAAATATGCCGACAAAGATGAGGGCAATAGTCCGAATAGTGTAAAATATATTAAGTGTTGATATTCAGCATTAAAAGCTCAGAGGCTGTCCGGTTACGAAGAAAAATGAAAAACTTCTAAATTTCCGTGGCTTAATTAAAAAATAATTTTAAAATGTATTGAAAATATATTTAAATATAAATTAAGATGTTAATTTTATAAAATCAGAGTTTGATCAAGCTTAAAATATTTAGTTATTTTATTCATTCATTTATTTATAAAATGCTATTTTCATAGATTCTACTCAAATCACAAGCCAGGCGAAACAGTCAGATATTTATGTTTAAAATGGATGGTGTGTCATTGATGATGAATAAGATAAAAAATCAATAACACTATTTCTTGATTGTTATTGTCATAAAATAATCATATCGCCTTTTAGTGGCAATTAATAGAGAAAATTTGAGGAAAGATAATTCAAAAGAAAAATAGAAGCAGACTTATTTTAACTAAAATGAAATCCTTTCGACCAAACTTTACGAAGTTCATCTTGTGGAATTACAATTGGAAAAACAAAATGTTCGATTTCTAAGAGTGAGTGATATTGATATAACTAGAAAATTATTTATAACTTAAATTTAATTTTCGGTTATTTTTTTGGATAATTTCCCTTTGTAAAAAAAAAAAAAAAAAAAAAAAAAAAAATTATGTCCAGATTTTTTGCGATTTTTATTCACTATCTTTTCTCAAATAAGAATCAGTCAAGTGAAGAGAATGAATTCAGTTACTTCCTCATGGCTCTCCACTATGTTTCATAAAAAATAAATTCATAAGTGAGTATTGAGTGTGGAAAATGTCAGAAATCAAATAGTTTTGATTGATATATTTTTGTTAAATCTGGCAGTTTTTCGCCTGAAAATTTCCTCCTATCATGTTGTCTTCTCCAGAGTTAAACAATTTAGAGAGCCTCATAGTTTCATGTCCCAAATTATCGCCGTTGTATAAATTGTTACGCAGAAAACTATGACAAACAAATGTTTGGCGCAAGCTAACAATTAAGACATTTTATGCCCATAAAACTTTTGTGCCATTTCATTTTATCAATTGGACAAATTCAAAGAAATCATTTCGGATTTTGCTAGAAATTAAAATTTCCATAGAAAAGTAACGTTAAATTAATTGTAAATTACAAGAAATTCCTGTCCGAAACCAAAAGTTTAGAATATAAATTTTCTTAAAAAGTTGGACATTTTATAATTTTAAACAAAGCAAAAAAGACGTGATTTAGGATACTAATCTACATAATTAGTCAACAACTTTTTCAAACCCAAATATCTTCGGTTCTATATAGCGAACATTAATTTTATCTCATCCTCCCCCCATTTGGCAGGAAAAATTATGAGGGTATAATTAATTAAATTTATGTAAAGTTTTGAGCATTTTGAGGTATATTCATATGGTAGAAAAAGGCGTTATTTGGGATACTAAACTATATGGTTGTCAATAACTTTTCAAACCCAAATATACCATTCAGAATATTTGCTTATATCAATTTTTTCGAAATTGTCATTTAAGTCTATGACAATAAAATTAAATATATGAATGTTTTTGACATTGAGGAGGAATGTCATCGCTTTTGTTGTATTAAAAAAGTGCATCGTTAAAATAATACAATTTTTGTGGACGAATACCAGAATTAGTCACATTTATATAGCTAAATACTAAATTTTAGTATCCTTCAGTACATGAGTGTTGAAATTTTAGTAGGTGAACAGCATTTAGTGAGTGTCACCGCATGTTTCGTGTCCTTTAAATTAACACTAAGTGACTACTGGTGAGGTAGGTAAAGGAAGCGGTAACACACTTCTGTGGACAGCCGTTAAAAAAAATTTTTTTTTTTTTTCACAAGTGACTTCCGTGATGCGATGCCTGGCAATTTCTGAAGTTCAAACAAAACCAGACGACGAATCAGAGACGCGCTCTTACAAGAGACAAAAGTTTAATAACGCGTCAGATCCACTGTTAGTAAGATTCTCATCAGCTGGTGGAGTAAAAGCTATATCCCAGCTATGGATAAAATAGGATGACAAACTGGGCTCTATAACTTTGGTTAACAACAAGTCTAGGAGAAGGACAGATTCTCTACTGTGTATAAAGAAGAAATCTCTGCACGATATTTACCAAGAAAAATCATGATAGTGGACAGGTGCCTATCAAAGAAGGAAGCCGGAAAAAGCCATGATCGCCTACTATTAGGTGCCTCATACAAGGGAGAGGCTTAATAGGGAGGTTCAGATTTTTTCTTATCAATATGCAATAAACGGGTAGGGAGGGGCTTAGTAAGGTGGAGCGGATAATCATCTTCTCAAAAGTATATTTTATTTTTGAAAGTTTTTTTTATATTTTTTTTTAATAAGGAGAATGAGGTGTTGACAGATTTGTCAATATGAACGATTTTACTGATCGTCAGAAAAATGATTCCAATCAATTTACGTTTAAAATACAAGAAAGTATTTCAACCAAATTTGACACAGTTACTGCTAATGGTCTGGCGAAGGTTTTGACGGCGCCAAAAATTGATTTAAGTCAATATTTAAATCAATATTATCGATTTTTCATTTTTGATCGGACGCACGCGTGTGTAATTATGTGCGTTCCCTGCACACAAGCAGATATGGGCACTTTTCATGTCAGAATTCATAGCAGTAGCATAATTAGAAAAAAAATCGGATTTACGTGCTTATATGGGAATAAGAAAGGACAAGAATGGCCATATTTTGGTTTCGGATGCAAAAGTTATCACAATGAAGGATTTCTGTCGCAGGCTAGCTTTACGCTCCAAAAGCCAATCGGATTAGTGTTATTAGTCACGCGTGGCTCGCACGATGCGTAATGCTTGCTGCTGATTGGCCCGGTCATGCGTGTGCGCATCAAGCATCCCAACTGGGGTAGAGGTTTCAGGTAGCCTACTTTTATTTCAGGTTTTAACGATCATACCATGGTTTCTAAAAAGGATCTTTTAATGTTTCAACGCAGGCATGCATTACTTTCCATGTTTCTGCATTTGCACAGTAAACGTCAAGGCCATTTTAAAAGGAATTTACAGAGCTACATGTCAAATTTTACCAGAAAAATCATTAAAAACAAGGTGAAACTGCTGTTTTTTTAGGTGTTTGTAGCCCATTTAGCATAGGATTGAATTCAGTGAGCAATCACTAACACATTTCATGCCACCACTTTTAAGCCGAGTGGACAGAAACTGCCCCCACCCAATTGTCTAAGTTATCTATTTTTTCACATTTGATGGCATTTTTTCATTCGAGGGTACACCGAGGGACTTATGTCTTTTCATGCCGCTTAGATATAGCAAAAGGCACCTACTCGCTATAATTTTACTACTGTGCATCGCTGCCCCCAAAAAGTTCTCGCACGTTTTCATCTAAATTCGTGCTACTTAAATGCCTTCATCATCCATCAGTCAACGAAATTAACATTTCTTGCGAACAAAATTTGAAGCAATGTAAAAACGCTTGTATTTTCTTTTGATCAATAAAACTACCTCATATCTCCTGGCTTTTTTCAAAGAAAAATGAAGCTTGAAAAATCCCATTTTCTGATTGGATGACTTTGAGAGACTGCGCTACATCGATGACGACGTAAATCAAAAAGCCAATGCCTATTTTGGGATAAGGAACTACATAGCTTTCATGTTTATGAATAAAAAACCCGATACAATAAAGTCGCCAGATACTATGTTGAAACGTCATTCGTCATTGTGCACTGCTTTAAACCAGCTGGAGGTTAACCAATCGCGTCAACTGTTCAAGGTTGCTGCGAGCTCATTGGCATGGTTGCAATTCACTTACGCACGCGTGCGCACATACATACTTACGTCACCTTAGTATGTGCGCTGAAGGTCAACCGGCCACCCCCCCCTTAAACCATAACTCGCATGCGTGTTCACACTTATGCGATTACTGTCCCGCACTTGGCTCACTTCATTCGCTTCTTACAGAAACCGAAAGTTGTTGATTACGCATCCAAACTGTTTCTTTTTACTTCTTATTCATAACTACACCCGTTTCCACGTTTATCGAATTTACTTCCCAAATTACCTACTACCATTTTAGCATTTGTTGAATTTTTTAAAAACTTCACTTTTTTTTGTCTTCGATCCCCTTTTGATACAGTTACATACATTTTGGGGATCCCTCTAACCTGCCTACGTTTAGACTACAAGTAATTTTTGCACTCAAAAAAACCTACATACCTTTTATTACGTTTGCCTTTTTAAAATTGGTTAATCTGCCGCCTAAGAGAAGGACGCTTTTTTTCGACGGCGTACGGCTGCTGCTTCCACTACAAGAGCAGCAAGGGCAAGTGAAACCACAGATCAAAGTTCGTTGCGCTTTTCTCAGATGGCCTCATGCTCTGCTGCCCGCATCTCCACGGAAAGTATCGCTGAACGGACTGAAAGGCTGGCATCAGCAGCATTACGACGCGCTAGACTTTCAACTGAAGAGCGTTTAGTATAGAATTCACAGGACGTCATCTTTTGGGCAAAAGACGCGTCTACCTTTCACGCTATTGTGTTTTACTTAGTTGCAACTGAGAGGGCTTCATGTAATGTCTTGCACTCAGGGATAATAAAACCATCCCATCGGAATACAAAGCCACAACACACCAAAAACTTCCTAAAGCCCGTGTTCGTATTGAACTTGACAACTTTCAATTGGAGGAGTCTTAGTAATGGCAAACGGCTGATGCCACCATGGCTCTCCATTGCTTCCTTTTAAGCCTTACAATTTTTTTCTTCCGTTGTGCTAATGAATACCAACAACTTGTGTACATTACGTTTTTTACGTGGGCGACCATCAGTTCTACTAGACTTCAGCCTTACATGCGTGTACAAAATGAATATGGCGGTTATGACCTTCCATTCAGTGGAAGTTTACTCCCGGGCAACGCAGGGCTTTACCGCTAGTGTGTGTATATATATATATATATAAGACAGCTTAATCTCTGTCAATATTATTCTAATGGCTTGATAACTGCTACTTGATCTACTGGAGTCGTAAAGGTCACCGAACGGGTGAGTAGTTTTTTTGTTTTTGTTTTTTTTTCGTGTAAATTTGGTGCCTGAATGATCGCTTGTCGGTTATTCGTTACTGAGAGTATATCCCAATGGTGCCAATGAGAAGAGACTCTACCTTTCGAAATTGGGATTGTGGTTGACGGTGTATCATTTATCACGAGGGTGATAAATGTTACACATTACATTAATTAAAAACCTTGGAGAATGCAATGAGAAGCCACAATTCATATTAATGTTCCGCAGGAAACCACTTCGACGGCCGGAAAGTATTCGATCTGAACTATTGTAATAGAAACCAATAAAATAATGGAAATCATGAAAGTAATAATCCCAGAATTCAAACAACTTAATTTCATGTGCAGAACAAGAAAATCGTGACAAAATCCTTGAATTATTTAATACCATCCTCTGATATCGCTTTTAATATTTATCTAGGAAAGAAACAAATATTTTCTCCGAATGGTATTCCATTAGTACTTTTAGAACTGTATTCGAATTTCACAGATGAAGTATTAGTAATTATTATTCATTTTGGTCAAAGTAGTATATATTGTCTTCATTTCTGATGATCCTATTGCAACACACTTGTCGTTTAAGAGTCTTTATGCAAAAGTTGCTGGAAATGAAACCGACTACGAGATTTGAACTCTTTTCCCTTATCATCAGGTGTCTGCCTTTCCTGGAAGAAGACACAGAAGTGCCTCGAGGTCGAGAAGGTGGCTGCTGGGAGACCCTATGTCTGGCAAAAGGACTCTGCACCATGTCATACAAGCAGGAGAACCAAATCATGTCTGTCAGACAATTTTTGCGACATCATCCTTTACATCTGGCCACCTAAATCCCCAGACCCGCTTGATTATTATGTGTGCGGAGCAGTTGAGCGAGAGACCAACAAAACTTCTTGTAACACCAAAGATGAACTGAAAACAAAAATTATAGCAGCATTCGCTAACTTAAAACAAGGAACCGCCCCGAAGAGATGCAGAAGATTCCGAAACCGTTCCGGAATCCGTGATTGAAGCCAATTGCGATTTTATAAATTTTCTCTTTACTATTTCATTATATTTTTGCGTAATTTTAGTAAATATATCTATTAAAATGAGATGTCAGTGTTATTTTCATTTTTGCGTAATTTACAAAATTTATCCATCACACCCAGTATAAGGTTGGAAAGAAAGTCATGTCGTATTTTTTATATAATGATTTTGAGACTATTTTTTTATACTTACGATTCAATAACCATCAATATTTATGTCCTAATGTTTTTTTTTCTTTTTCTTTGCAGACTAAATATATGAGCAGGTAAATTTCGTATTGATGTTCGCCTTTTAAAAAGAGTTTGAATCAGACCCATATCAAACTATGGATGCTGTATGAATTAGAAAAAAAAGGGGGAAGCGGCAAAAAATATTTTTTCTGATTATAGAAATGAAGCTTTAACTAATCGGATAGTCCAATGATGGTTTGGTCAATTTCAACCAGGAAATTCTTTTCTTGAGCAACAACAAACTTAGATCTGGACGATCAAGTTCCATCAATATGGAGCTTCGGTAAACCATAGTTGAACAGACTCTACGAAGATTTAAAAAAAATTAATACAATTCACACTTGGATAATAAAACACCTAAACATGGATAATGTGTCTCATTATCTGACTGCTTTTCAGCTTAATCAAACAGTTGGCCTTTGTTCGTTATTGATGAGAAGACATTTTGTATTGATTGGGTTATTTTTTTTTTATGAAAAGTGGGTTCTTGGACCCTATCCAACGAAAACGACAATGGTTAGCATCCACTGATAAAAAAAAATCAGTCTCGAAACCAGTACTACATACGGAAAAGTTATTTTCTCTGTTAGGATATCGATCATGAAGCGTTAAACTAAAACGAAACAATACAGAGAAGTAGTGGAAGGACTGCACAAAACTTTTTTTAAGATCTGCTACTCTTATACGATAATGCAAGACCACATATTGCTAGAGTTGCTCATGAAAAGATTATGGCACTACATATGGATCTTTTTCCCCAATCCTCCTTACTCTCCTGGTCTTGCTCCATCTGACTATCATTTTTCAGATCATGGCAACACTTTTAGAGGGAAAACAGTTTAGTAATTATGATGAGGTTAAAACTAATACAAAGTCTTGGGGTGGGGGGCTCGAAACATGAAACATTTTACGCCTGTATGATCAATTTTATTATCGATAATGAGGGGAAATTGGTCAGAATTTACTTTCCAACATTTACATCATAATTCGCCACACGGTAGTAATGACGAGGTAAGTTACTCGTTTGTACATTTACTAACATGGTTTGATATAAGGAGATAAGTTTGGAACACCTAGTGAGGATATAAATCGCTACATGATAATTATGGTCTGCTACTGCTGAACGAGCTGCTAACCATTATCCCAAAATGAGAGTGAATCGGGCTACACCAGATAAACCAGATTTTTCAAGGCAGGTGAGTCCTGTGCCCTTATTTGGAAAAATTGGTGGATTGCTTTTTACAAAATATTTGCTTCTTCATGTGGCCATCCGTTTTCGTACAAAGCTGAGTAAATGTCTCTATAAGCAAAATAAATACACTGGATTGGAAGGCATGTGAAATAATTCATGTCTCCACATACTAACAAGTTACTCTATGGGCGTGTCTTGTTTCTTTAGAGATGTTTTAAAACAAAAAGCTAATAATGCACAATTCATAACAGATTTTATTATCAGAAGATATGACTCATAACAGACACACACACACACAAGTAAGCAAGACAGACAAGAGAATCCCGCATCTTTAGGTTGTTAATGGCAGAGTCGTTTAAACAGAGATGACCCTGTGTTAATGGATTTCATGTCGAATGATACAATATAAAAAAAAAAAAAAAAAGGCAGTTGAAAGTGAATAAATTTTAAAGAATTCAAGAATTAACGGAAATCTGAATTTGCTATGAATACAAAAATTCAGTGCGAGACAATTACATGAAAAAGCGATTATTATGAGCAACCTTTGATTACAGTTTAATAGTAGATAGGTTTGTCTATCGTCCGGTTCACACTCCTCCCCGGTCTTTTGAACAGGAGTAGATTTTATCCCTTTTTTCCTGCTTAATATTGGTTTCCCTTCCCCTCTAAAGTCTTTGCTTTCTTTCACTTTCGGTGGCCCCATGTGTCTTGGTGGTATTATCCCTTTGCTTGGGGCGAATCTTCTTACTCTGTAAAACCCAAGATATATAGAGTTCTTTGATAATTGGTACATACATAGTGTCCTCTCATCTAACTCTCACTTTTGATGAAGGATATAAGATTCTAAAATAACGGATATAAGATTTTTTTTACCCTTCTGAAACTAAGCATTTTACTTTATATATGACGCACCCTAAACCAAATAACAAAAATGTCGTACATGCGAATAATTTCAAACGCTGAAGCAAATGTATCAGTTTGATTTGTTTTCTACGGCTTATCAACCCTTTGCAAGTTATTTAAAGCCAGAAAATATTTCGAGATTGTCAGAATTTTTTCTTGATATGACGGTTTATTTATACAAGGCTTACTAATTAACCCATAGCTGGAGTGTGAATATAATCAACCCAACTGAAATTGGAACTCGACTCTACAATTAACAATTCCGAGCCATTATCCGCCACCGGCACATTCAAAGTATTTCCAAACGGTTACCCATCTAGGTAATGACCAAGCTCGACGTAGCTTAACATCGGTGATCGTGCGGGAACTAGTGTTTCAACGTATATCGCTTTGTTCTTTATACTAATGTTTACCCAATACAAGACTCGAGAGCCACTCAAGGCAGAATGTTACTATTAAAATGTTTATGATACATGAGGTGTATTATATAAATCAAAGAGCGAGTGGCCGGAATAGAAGATTATGATAGCGATTGATTCTCGACTTGAAGAGATTAAGATCGCAGTGTTCAGAGAAGCGTCGACGAGAGGGTGTACTACAAAGTAGCTGTTCTTGTGAAGAAGCCGAGTGGAACTTCCTCCTTACAATTGGAATACGGAGGAAATGAGATTGATTCAACTTCATGAAAGTAGCATGGCGTGGCTTTGATATAAAGCTCAGGATTGGTAGCACTAAGGAATGGGCTTCATGTGGACATTTGCTATGGCAACAGCAATCGACTTGCGACATTGCGTCAGTGTGAAAGACAATTGATATAGTGCATCTTTCTGACTCATGCGTCCTCAATGCAGCCATGAACAATTGAACAATCTGCAACCCGGCGTTACCGACATGCTAGCTACTGCATTGCAAGGTGTGTCCCTTTGCGTACAAGTTGATTGGTCACACCTTTGTGTGGGTTTCATTTAATTATAACGCAAAGCATCATGGTTATTAAAGAACTATTTCTATTTAATCAGGCCAGTCGTCGAAAAAGATCACGCAGTAAAAATGTAATAATTATTGACCTTCATAAACTACTAGTGTCTCTCTCTCATCTTAGCAAACAAGATTGAGAGAAAGATAGACAAATGTTAAACTAAATAAGATTTATTACGGTGATGTGCACCAGGACTGAAAGTATGGGGATTGTGTGAGTAAAAAAAAAATGTAACCACTACTTTTATTTTGGACATCTACCTATCTATAATACATTATTAATCAAGTGCTCGTAACCTTTGTCATACACGTGAGTCATTCGAGAATTGGATTTCTATTTTATGCCATCTACTCACAGACACAGTGACAAGTGCTTTTAGAAAATCTACAACAGACATGAGCAAACTTTTTCGAACAGTGAGCCGTATGAGACAGTTAATCACAAGGTGGGCCACATTACTAAAAACAAAAAATATAAGCAGAAGCAGAAGAAAAGACTTTTCAATTAAAGATACCGCAGCCATTTTTCCAGCCAACGAGCATGCGCATAAGTATCTTACTTAAAAATGGAGAAAAATCGACCTCTTCTCCTTTGAGAGAAAAATTCCTTTTTTTTATAATAATAAACTAGTCTTCGTATAATATCACTGATGACAGAGAGATTAACAAACGCTGCTGCATGTGCTTTGTTTCTAATGTATGCATCTGGCGGTGCAAAAACTTTTTTTAAGAAGTATATTTATCCTCTAGAGAAAAATAATTAACGTTTCTAGTTTCTGAAGCAAAAACTTGTGATCTTCCTTAGTGAAAATCGCCAATGGTTTAAAATGCTGACAACGTTATTTTAAACGAAAAGGTTACAAAATTTAAGAAACAGTGTGCTTAATCTTTATTTATGTATGAGAGAGTGTGTGAGTGAACAAGTGAGAACAAAAGGAAACGACCAACATTTTCATAACGTTATTTTCCTCATGCAATTAGGCTTGTCATTCAGAAAGTCAATTGGGCCGCAGTTTGTCCATGACTGCTCGACAAATTAAATCTGACTCATCCATTAATCTTGAGGCAGGTGCCGACCAGTGGATTTCCCGAACCAGTGAAGCTTAAGAAAAAAAGTCATCTACTTTATTGTATTACTTCTTTTTATGCTATGTCCCTTCAGGACGCAGGCGATGGTAGCTTTCCACAGTTTCTTTTGATTTATTACCTGTAAACTGTCACGACTTCCTTGGGAAGATGGTTTCCTGTTGCTTTTTTCCAAGGTTGTAAATTAACAGTTATCTCCCTAGACTGGCTGCTACCCAATGCTATAAAATATAATTTGGTCTTCTGTTTAACCCTATATATTTTAACATCTTAAAATTTTCTATGGAGTGACACAAAGCTTTTAAAAATAAGTTTAATATTCATTAAATTTTGTGTTACTCATCTCATCAGATATCTTGTATATAGTCGAAGTTTGTTTTTGTTTTTGTTTTTTTTGTCCATACCTACTCTCGGGGGCCAAATAAACGTCCCCCACCTTCTGGTTGTTAATTTTGTTTTGTTTTTTTCTACCATCTCCGAAATTTAAGATCCCCTCTCTCGCTTATTAATTTTCGACATTTTACATCCAAACTAATATCCTCATCTTTGTTGTTGCTATTATGAAAAGAACAAAGATGATAATAATATTCCTAATGTAATCAACAACACATCCCAGAATTTCAGACAGAATTTTTTTTTAAATTTTGTTACAGCATTTTTAGGGAGAGGGAGGGAGGGGGAGATGTACTGCCAAATTTAAATCGTGCCAAATCATCAAATCTACTGAACAAGTTTGGTTTGTATTTTGCGGGTTCAGAAAAGAAGCCCCTTGTAATAGAATTAAGTCTAGTTTAAAAGGCCGACTTCATAAATCGCCGAAGAAGTGTTTACGCTGAGCGCATGAATCAACAGCGTGCATCACTTATGAGCGTCATGTTTTTTTCCCGTTCATGGGGCCAACGTGAAAACAGTTTATAAAAGAAGAAAAAAAAAAATCACGTGGGTAATTTGTACTTTTCAAGGTGTACACCATTCCCTCCTGGGAGCAACTAAGCAAAGCGTTTAAGAGAAATCTAAATAAACTCAGTTGATAATCTCCACAGGGGTCATGTTACGGGCGCTCATTACTGGTCCCTAAAAGCATGTAATAAGCGATAAAAGGGGAATGCAAATACAACGATTCAGGAATGTGTTTTTAAAGAAATTCGGTAGCTGAGACGTCGTGATAGTTTTCTCAGACAAAAACCAGTTTTACCGAATTTTTTGGAACCCTGTAGATTCAGGGTCACTAAATGGAAGATGGGTCTTAAATGCAATAAAATAGACAAACGAAAAAATGGAATATATACCGGGATGTTGAAAGTTCTCGGCCCGACCCACCCCACAAAATATCAGAAATTTTCAACACCTCCTGTATGTGCGTGACGTATACTTTAAGCAATAAGTCATTCAAAACAACTTTTTAAAATCGATAAGCAATCGAATATGTCTACTACATTTTTCCAGAATCAAATTTATGGAGAAACTGTTCATAGTTTATGTTCGAGTAGGCCATAAATTTGATCTCGATATGCGGCTACTTATGCGTAAACTGAAAATTAATATTCCCAATGGATCAAACGAGAAGAAAGAAAGAATGAAGGCTAAACCTGTACAAAAATGGAAAAATACAAAGAATAATGTTAGGCAAGCTCTAATAAAATCCCAGGAAATGGCAAGGTACCCAATTTTTGGTTATCATATGTCATTAATTGATATAAGAACCTTGCACAAACTTTATTAATACTAATTAATAACCCCCAAAAAGTTCCAGAATGGATCACTGAAGGTCTTACATATCTCCTAGCAAAGACGGGTGAAACAGATGATCCAAAAAGTTATAGGCCAATAATATGTCTGTTCACTACATATAAATTTATCACGTCTGCCTTGACGAACTGTACTCTTTTCTAAATGAAACAACATTCTTTCCTTGGGACAGAAGGGGTGTCGGAGAGATTCATATGGTTGCAAAGATCAATTATTGATTAACAAAGTAATCCTGGAAAATTGCAGGAAAAAAAGGCAGAAATCTCAGTACAGCATGGATAGATTACCGTAAAGCCTTTGATAATGTTCCACACTCTTGGATCGTAAAAGATTTGGAAATGTACAAAATCTCCTCAGTGATAGCAAATTTTTTTTAAATATAGTATGGAACTGTGGAAAACCCCATTATACCTAAATTACACCAAAGGTACTGTCACTTCTAATTGCTTGAATATTCGACGAGGAATCTTTCAAGGGGAATCCCTGTTGCATCCATCTGTTTCGCCTGTCCTTAATCTCACTTTCACATGAACTAAACAGTAATAACTATAAATGTAAAGTAAACGAGAAAGTATTTAATCACCTACTCTACATGGATGATCTCAAACTCTTTGTCAAAGGGGACAATGAAATGTGCAAAAGTAACATTCAAGAAAGGGAGAATTGTCTTACAAAACTACTACAATCAGTCTTCAAAACACCTGGAAACTACAGAAGACTAGATGATGGTCTGTGAAAGAACATGAAAGATGAAACAGTTTTCATTCATAAAGGTATGCAATAATTTCAAAATGTATTGCTGGTAATATTTTTCCCAAAAAATATTGCTGGTATTAAAACCTATTTTAATTTTCATAGTGTTTTGATCCCTTTGGAGGGGGTAACTATTTGCCCACAGCTGGGACCCTGACAGGTGCTACCACCCAGGATCAGGGTGAACCTGGGAACACCAGCAATTAAGAGGTCCTCAAAACCTCCTGATGAAAAGCCTTGTTGTCGGATGTAGTTTATCGTCTTATCCAGTACGAAAAAACAGGGATACCAAACCAAACATGTATATTCACTGAAGTGTGTGTGTGTGTGTGACAAAATCGTGAAAGTCATTGAAATTTGATGACAGCAAGAGTAAGCCAAAACGAACATAGTTCATAATAGAATTGCAAATATTTTAAGTAAACTTGAACACGCCTCATTTTACATGGATGACGCCTTAACTAATTTGGCTCCAGAAACTTCATAATTAATCTGATATGACAGATTAAACGTTCAGATTTCATTTCTCTTTTCACCTTAAACTCCATGATGTTTATAAGTGTGGCTGAAATGGTTGCCGACCAATCCAACCGGGTCTCGAATAGAACGGAGGCCAAATCAATATTGATATTATTTCTGCTCCTTCGCGCCATATTGCTTACGACCGAATCAAGTTGTTGTAATATTGAGATTAGGTATTTATTTTTATTCTGATACTTACTTTAATGGTCAAACCAAAATTGTTAAAAAATGAAAAAAACTAAGTTAATAAAACGCAAAAAGAATGGAAAGAAATTTAAGACGAGAAACAAACAATATGGCGTAAAGATTTGTGCTTTTTCTAGTTATGAGATTCCATAGCCGAAATGGTAACGGCGTCGTTAAAAAAAATAAACACGAGTATAATTAGTAATGAGCTTCAGTTTTACTGGATGCAAGTTCAAACTTTGTTAAAAGCTACTTCATTCTTATTTTTTGTTAGTTTATAATTAGTTTATATTAATTAGTTTAATAATCAAGACTGTAGTGATAAAAATAACAAGAATATATGAAAAGTAGTCAATGATTTCTAAAATAACAACACACATATTTCTAAAGAATTAATGGATTTATTTCTTTTAATCCATTTTTTTTACTTCAAACTTTATTTTCTCGTATTTGAAATAGACGCCCATTATTATCATAAAATTAATGAAAGAAATACACTGATTTCCTGTAAACTTATGACCTGCCTTTCAAGGAACCAACCCCAAATTATGAAAATCAAGTTAGCTTCTGTTATTAATCATTCAATATTTCTGCTAAAATACTAATAGACAACTTTACTTAGTTCAAAAAAAAAATTTAATCGTGAATAGGGTTCTTATTGAAATAAAAAATTGACTTAAACGAAGAAAAAGCTTGTATATACTTAAACCCTCTTCCATATATTTCAGTGTGTATATGTAGGTTGAAGGTATTGTCATATGTTCAAAAAATAATTTTATTTGGGCTAATGGCGTTTTGGTCTGTGTACAAATTCCTTTAAAATAGAAGCCATGATGGTCTTTTTCCTAAGATTGCCATCTGAATTGTTAAGAAATTAAACGCAGCCTGCTCTATTCATTACACTCCCACCCTCTATCACACGGTTCATAAAAAGAAAAAAAAATTTTATTCATCATCCCTGGTGGTAATCATGTTCTAGCGTCCATAGCAATGCCTGGGATACTAACAGTGATGGTGGTAGATGTTAAACAACGGGCGGTAGAAATCACATGGAAAAGTAATTAGCTTGTTGGCAACTCATTTAACAGATTTGCTCTATCGTTAAAGCATTAACGTAGAACTCTGACGATCCTTAATCTATGGGTTTATGGTAAAACTATAAAAAAAAAAAAGTTTTAGGGATGATCGCTCGTGTAGTTATTGTTCAAAACAACCGGACAAGAATTTGAATACGTTTACAGAAGATAAATGAAACGTTAAATAATAATTTTCAAATGCTGTCCTGGGTATGACGATAAACTACATCCGGCAGCAAGACCTTTGATCAGGAAGTTTCGAGGGGCGTGGAACTACTTAATTGCTGGTGTTTCCAGGTCCACCCTGATCCGAGGTGGTAGCACCTGTCAGGACCCTAGCTATGGGCAAATAGTTACCCCCCCACACACACACCAAAAAAGCGGTCAAGACGCTATGAAAGCATAAAAATAGGTTGTAATACCAGCAATACATTTTTGAAAAAATATTACCAGCAATAAAAATCTTGTCGGCATTAAATAACCCGTAGAGGTTGCTAAGCCGTAAAACAAAACAAACCAAGCCATTTTTAAATGATCATATTAGATAGCAAGTTCGATGAAAACAGAAATTCGTGGATTTATCGCGAGTTCCACCTCCCCATAAAAAAAAGAAAAACAAACGATAACGTAAGATCAAATATTAAGAGAATAAAAATTATAGGATGCTTCACCGAAGGTTGGACGTGAGAGTAACGTAACAGATATCAGCGTGAAAAAAGGAATAGGCGAGCAGGATTCAAATTTCATGTTTCTGTTGCATTCACTTTCGCACTGATGTTCATGGAAATGGCATGAATCTGTCCCTTCTTTCAGCAATAATTTAAATAGCAGAGTAGACTGGTCTCTCTAGCCTTGAATGGCAACTAGTTTAAGAGAAGGAAACTTAATTCGAAACCGCGCAGAAGGCAACGAGAAACAACTACTATCTTTTGCGTGAATGCATGGCGATTCACAAATAAAGAAAAGGGATTTGGAGAGGACCAACCGATTTTGGGCCATGCCCCACTTTAGTATATTTCTAAAATTCTGGTGCCCCCCGTAATATTTAATTCTTACATATTCAAAATTTTACTGCAATTCACGTGAAGGAAGAAAACTGAATGCTCACATGTGTTAATTGGCCGACAAAACATGGGCTCTTCCATCAACATGCATCACGCCCTCTCCTTTGTTGATCGAGATATGCGGGTGTGGGGAGACGAGAAATACCCTTTATGCCAATTACACATATACGTACATATACACTAAATATTTTTTTTTATGTACGCATACTGTATATGCATCGTATGTATTAACATTAACACTCTCACTCAGACTCACTAGAAAACAATTCCCTGTTAATAACTCATTCTCGAATTGTCCCCTTATTCTGCTGGTATAGTCAACCGAAGGGTGCACATCTACGCATGTCCCACCAAAATATTACCATAACCCACCGGTGGGCATCCTTGATCTAAAACTAAATTAATCAAGACATTGCTGTTTGCCTTTTTTTCTTTTAAAATATATCATAAAAAATATTCACACGATTTTTATATAAACACTTAAAACTTGAATGTTTCTTTCTGTCCTTGTTCCTGCCAGAATTTCTTAACTGATAAATAAAAGCATTCATTAATAATCTTCATCCGCTGTAATAGTCTTTTTTTCTTTTACTCATGAATGAGCATTTATCGAGTTTCCATTACGCAATAATCAGTTCATTTTCCCTTGGACGTTCAAAGCTTAAGAGGTCTGATTTGGATAGTTATTCTGTCGTGATAAATCATGTTTAACGAACATACTATGGGGGAAAAAAAAACAATGTACAGTTATAACTTATTAACTGGAAAACGTTCTTGAGGTTACGACAGGTGCTGAAAAGTCCTCACCCTGACCCACTTCTCAAAATCAGCTTCAGCTATCTAATGTCATAATAATCATTTAATATGGACAAATATTTTTTTTTTTTATGACTGATAATAAAGTTGATATAACTGCCCTAGAAAGCAAATTAGACGTTATAAAATAATCCTATTTTGTTGCCCCCACCCTGTTAATGACTGTAGGAATTTTCGTATGTTAACAATCGAGCGATGTATCATTTTTCAGGCACTAGTCATATACGTTTTACTTATCGTTAGTCGAAATCATTTTAAAATAGCGTTTTGTCAATTCGATTGCATACAAAATTAGAGTAAAATACCTTAAATTAAGAAACACGTACATTTCAATATTTTACATTCAAATAAATGTAATAATATTAACCAATGTAAGTAATAAAAATCCAACTAAGGATTACTTCTTGATTGTTTTTTTTTTTTTAATGAAAAGATCAGCAAAGGTTTCCTTCAATAAAAATTGTCTTATACTTATTCAAGACATATATTTTTTAATCTTAAATTCCGTCTTTCAACATTATCCCCGCAAAAGACATTTAAATTGCGGTAACGGATTTTCAAAAAAACGTCTCTGTGTGGGATAATGGTCTGGTTGACCATTACTATTAAATAGCTAGTTCGATTCTCAATAGCCGCTCCATATTAGCAGCCTTGCGCCAAAACTAAGCTTAATAGATAAAAAGTTTTTGAAACGTGGGCGTCTCATGTTTATACAAAGACTGTTGGACAGAATCGCTCAAAGCATTATCCTTGTGTTTGCATATTTACAGTATAGACTTTTTCCCCCCGCTATCCGACTGTAGAGCGTCTCTACGAAAAATTTGAAAATCAAAATGGCGTCGACAGAAGAAAATAACTGTATGTAACATCATTAAAATATTTATCCTATTTAATAACGCAAGTAAACAGATTATAACAATTATTTACAGATAGAGTACTGCCCTTATCTTTGGTGTTGTTAGCACAACATTTTGACCGTCATGCCCTCAGATCTTCAGACAAAGATTACAGAAAAGGTTCCAGCACTAAGACAGATCGATACGAACTGAATTCAAGAGAATTCTCTCGCTTATAACTGGCGCCAAAAGTTACGTGTTACCAAAATATTTTGATCATTGAAGAAAAAAGAAAAGTTCCTACGCCTAAGTTCCACAATCTTCTGTGAAATAATTCTTTGTTTTTACACTTACTCACAAAAAGTAATGGAAGAAGTCCGTACTGCATTCCATTCAGATTTACTGTTTAAATTCATGGAAAAGTTATATAAGAGAGTGAACATAACATATTATAAGTACAATTTGTTTTTTTAAATTTTGTTTAAAATAAAAACTGATAACGCTTGACAATTCACAAAAGTATTTAAAACTTGTGTGAGTCAAGATGAAGGACAGATGCCCTTTTGAAAATAAAGAGATGCAATTTTTCCCTCGGTTAAAAAATAAAAGTTGAAATGATGGTTAGTCGTTGTCAGCAACAAATTATCCTTCAGTCTTTCAGGTCACAGAAAACCACGTAACACCAAAGCACAAATTTAAGCAAACACTAAAGGGCTTCGTATTTGATTTGAACTTCCGTGGCTAAAAGTTGGCGAACCATTCTTGCACTGGTAATGGCATTTGTAGTTGTTAGTATTATTAAACGTAATGAAGCACGATCCAAGAATATTTTATGCAGAAAGAAAACAATCCCGACTGTATTATAATTACATCGAGGGAGATGTTTTATATATCTCACACACGTGTCATTCCATATCAACTCAACCAATGTTCCCTACGGTTACAATCACAGACCTTAAAATTTGAGTAGGTGACACCAACTAGAAAGAAACTGAAACTTCAAATTTTATATTTCAAAATATATGGCATCTTGAAATTTGCTTGGATTTTCATACATTCTGGGATTTCTTAGCCGAAATTTGGTGCATGAAGACATTTCTAGTTTCATTTGAATCATTCCATTTAGTTTCATGGGACAACCCTTCAAAATCGGAAAAAAAAAAAAAAAAAAATTATTCTTTATTTTATTTTTTTTGTATTTTACCACCCATCAAACTCTAAACCAAGCACAGCAAAATAAAAATATACTTGTTCCATTGACATATTCAGTCAGTCAGTTAAGTGCCATGGGTGAGACACGGTTGGGCGATTATGTCTCTTGTGATTCAGGACTGACCTCGCAGTTTGATATATTACCTTGTACAAAACATCGAAACATTAATTTTAAGAATTTGAGATAAGTCCTTGATGATCAAAAACACTACAGTAAAATAAAAAAATTTTATAATAATTTTTCGAAAATATGGCGAACAGGTGCTTTAAAAAAGAAGCGATACCGAAAGTTTGAAATGGATTTTAAAAATGAAAAAAATCTTTCTTGAAATTTTTATTTTAGTTTTAATTGCAAGCTAACAGATTAAATTTAATATGATTGGAATTATTTTTTAAACGCTAAAAATCGGTCATATTGACAAATCTGTCAACAACCTAATTCTCTTTATTAAAAAAATCATTCAAAAATAAAATACTTTCCTGAAATTTTATTTGCAAAAGATTAAATGATTTAAAGTTGAATTAATCTGAATTTAAACAGATATTACTTTTAATTTAAAATATCACAAAAAGCATTAACACGGAAGTGAATGTTTTTATAGGGTGTTGACAGATGTATCGATAGTGTAATGAATACAGCGTGGACGCCATTTTGTTTTATATAATTTTTTTTAACTTCTCAATCTAATATTTTATTGAATTTTAGTTACTTTATAGTCTTACTTACGAAAACGCTTGTTGAAGAAATGTTAGAAAATTACAAATAAATTTTAAATTTACCACTCTTATTTTCTAATAATATCGTGTATTGACCTCCGTATTTCCAAAAGTCTGCACGTTTACATACGCACAAAATTTTTTAAATTCTTTTAAAAAAAATACTAGGAGTCACTAATTGTAGTATGCTTTTCCATTTATGATTAGTAAATATAGTTTTTACTTAATAATGATATCACCTAACCGCTAAAAATACAGAATTTAAAAATATTTAAAACTTTAAAATTATTATTAACATAAAAAATGAAAATAATTCTTGTAAAAGTTTATTGAATGAAAACTTTTCTCAGTTTAATAGTTACATAATATATCTTATTCATAAAACAATTAAAAAGTTTAAAGTGATTAGTGAAAAAGTTTTAGTGAATATTTTATTTTACGACTCAGAACAGATTTTCTCTAAATTGGGGTCCTGCTTGACAAAAAAAAAAAAAAAATTGATTTAAATTTTTCAAGGACTTGTCCTTATAACTAAAATAAACATCAAGTAATACAACAATGAATTTTTCGAAATTTCATAGCCTTAAATAAGTGTGTGTGGGAGGACGGACATATATAAAAATTATTTTTACCAAGTTTTTCTTTCCAAAGAAGCATTTCTAAAATAATTTCACTCATTTGTGAATAAATTCTGAAAGTTTCATTAAAATCTGACAATTATTTGATCTTTGCAATATTTTCCAAATCAATGTTTTTCACTGCAAAAAGACGCTAAAATTTCCCCATTCTAAAATGTATTACAAATATAATCAAAAACTCCTTTGGTCTTTCCTCTTAATAATAAATATTTTGACAATAAAACTTTGTTATTCAGTTTGGTGCATTTTGTCATCACGTGTGTCTATTTTTCAACGAATCAGTGGATAATACTTATATTTGTATTTAACTTTGTGAAACAACCACAGAAAATTGTTTTGCTAAAAAATTCCAACTGAGTACAGCATTTTAACACTTGAAATCCATATTACAGTGAATTTATATCACTGCAGTGTAGTGGAAATTGTCAGAAATAATTTCTATTCATTGCTATAAAATTGAATAAAATATCAATAAAAATAAAGTTACTTAAAAGAGTAGTAAAAAAAAAAAAAAAATATTTACTTTAGTTTATTTACTCACCCTAAGGGAATTAAGAATTTTATTTAAATAAGTTGTTTCGAAAGAAACATTGTTTTTATTAGTAATTGACTTCATTCTTGTTCGAAGATTAGTTGGGAGTTACTCAGTTATTCTGAATCCGTATTTGGTTAAATAATTTTTATGCCTTTCTTTTATTGCAAATAGGTTTTCTTTTTAAACGTGTTGCACAAAACAGAAATTGTTTAGAAAGACTTGCTTATTACTAACTGGATTTTGTCAAAATCTTTTTTGATAATTTTTGTTATCTCCTATTTTTCAAGGGTGGATCAATTTCACAGATTATGATATGCTACCGGACATCGACTTGAATTATCTGTCATTAACACATTACATTTATTTGAATTATTACCGAATTAATCCAAAACATTTCTATTCTCCCATTCTTCTTTGCTAACTTCATTTTTCTTCAGATCTCCCCTATATTAACCATCAACTGTATCATACATTATCAGGAAAGCAAGTATGCAAAAGAGCTGTTGTTATTGAGACATGTTTATTACAGACATTATCACTGGAGACTTTATTATTGAAAGGTGTCAAGAATAAGAATGTGATAAAATATGGTTCTTGTTATTGTTTCGGTGGGTAACTGCAAAGTCATGTAATGCTAAATTGGGCGAATCGTTCTGCTTACTCACGACATGAATTTTCAAGAGGCCATAACTTTTTAACTACGGATCTAATTAAGATGAAATTTCCAGATTCTCCGTTTCCTTCCAGTTGGTATTATTTGCTGAAACTTCATCAAAATCCGAGAGGGTGATCATGGGAACTTGGGTAATATTGATTGATGTGGAATGGATCAAACAAACACAAACGAAGTCTGTGAGTGTTTTTTTTTTTTCTTTTTTAAATCATACCCCTCCAAGCAAGAGAATAAAGTCACTAAGGGAAAAGTGGTTACTAAGAGTGAAAGTGAAACAAAAACATTAGACAAATTCTCGTCAGTTCATGAACGATTATTTCTCGAAAGAGTGCTTTGTTACTTTACGGCCATGTTTTTTTATTTTTTTTATTTTATCATTTCATCCCAAGCAAGGCGATAAAGTCACTAAGGCACAAGTGGTTACTAAGAGTGAAAGTGAAAACGTTAGTGAGGAGAACAGACAATAAAAGAACGGGATTTCAAAAATCCAGAAGACGGCGATTGATGTTACCTTTAAATTTTTTAAGATCGTAATTGACAGGAAAACAAAAAGCTGAAAGTGAGTTCCACAGGCGAGAAGTGTGAAAGAAACTATCAAAATAGAATGGTTACATCTATTTCAACAGTAAAATGATGAGACCTAGTTGCTAATCTAGTACTGCACTCAAATTCATGAGGCTGTGGTACCAAAGAGGAGAGCTCATTAGAACAATTGCCATGAAAACATTTATAGAAAAGACACAGGGAAGCCACGTTACGGTGGCGAGAAACCGAGTCACGACTGATAACGTTACAGAAGAAAATCTATCGTAAAAAAAAAAAAAGAAAAAAAAGAAAAAAGATTTAGATAGATTATTAAATCCGTACAAAGTGTTACCAGTTTAATCTCTTACTTCAAACGGTCAACAAAATTTTAATTGGCCTAAATTATATGATCCCAATTTAATCTTGTCAAGTGTATATAATATAGTTACAGGTGAATTGCATGCCTCAATGCTCTCACCACCTTTAATTCTCAAACAATCGTTGTTATGGCATAGCAATGTCAAGAGAGTTTTGTTAAGCAGGACAACACAGCAAGAAATGGGTTCATGCCTTTCCCAAAGTATTAGAACGAAATTCTAATTGTCAGAATACAATAAATTTACTATAACGATAGAAGTATTTATTGTATTTACACGAATTTTCAAAAACATAGGCGTGATTTACTGCTAATATTTTAATAGAGAAGTGAGCGTAGTCAGGTCCGAATAATTTACCATAGAAAAGGACAGTGAAATCTTGTACAGAAATGCTGCAATAAGACTGATCCTCGCACTTGTGGCTTTTTAACAAGTTAAGCAAGTGAAAGAGTGTTCAAGTTGGTCAGCAAAATCAACAACAATCCCACCTTCATTCCAAAATATAAACACATTAAATACCTCGTATTTACAAAGATTATCTGGCATTAGGCTGCTAATGTAGCGTCCAAGAATTTATAAAACATTCCTATTTTTTTTTTTTAAAATGTCAATAGAATTTGTTTAAAAAACAAATCTTGGTTTTTATAAAATGTTTCGAAGTTATTTTAATTTTATTTTCTGTCTGGTTCTAAATCTTAATTTGTATTCATATTAGATTAAAGTTAATACTTTACGGCTACATGTTTTGCTTTCAAAACTTGAATGACACGGTGCTCCTGAAGAGTGGCATATTTGTTGTTGCCAATGTACACATCTCTTGCCATAATTCCCGAAGTATTTCCTACAGTATCGAGGTCTGGGGACAAGGCAAGCCATTGCATCAGAGATGGAAGCTGTAACAGTTGTCTTCGAAGAATGGCAAGTTTCATTCCTTTATTGAAAGAAACTTAATTTTTCCTCTATTGGTAGCATTGATAACAAGCCGTGTTCTAGCGTCTCTTGAAACTAGATTCTGTCAAAGTTCTCTTAACAATAATTAACATTTAGCATTCTACATTATTAATATTACTTCCATTTTCAAAGCATTCTTTTTCAAGGCCTCTCAATTACAGTAACCTTATTGTCAATTTCACTTAAATTTGCTTTCTCTTTCCATAGCAACACAACTATGAAATTCTAACACTATTGTTCAGGGATCAGGGTCATCTTCATTGACAGGATAAACTTCTTGTACAGCAAATGAAGTCACATACAGAATGATAGAGGTTAAATAGCAGAATCCAGAACATGTAAGGCTACCTCAGACCATAATTTATCCACCACCAAACCTACGAACAATTACTTTTCTCATCTTAGATGATAAGAAAAGGGTGAGAAAAAAGCCGTCGTTGTCATAGTTAGGCCAGTCAAGATTAAAGCGCTTCTTATTGTCTTATGATCGCATTCTATTGATAAAGATACTCTTTCAGGATTTTCTCTATTCAGTGGCATCTGAATTCTTTATAGCGATTATACAAACACTGTTCCGGCTGAGATTGCAACAATATGATATAAGAGTCAGGGACTAAAAGAAAAAAAAATTCGATATTAACTGGTTTATTGCGTGCTATCTTCCGAACACTGATGCTTTTTTTTCTCTCTCTATAGAAGCTCTGACAATTTCTTGTCTAACCCATTCAGGAATTTCCACAGTTCTTACCACCAATATTTTCAGGTGCAAGTACAAGTTCCAGAGTTAAGAAAAAAAAAGAAAAAAAGTAAACAAAGATGTTCTTAAATTTCGAAGAAGGCACAGCAACATCTGGAGGGTATTTGGAGCACCATCATCGCATAATTTTGTTCCAATGTTTCTTTTCTTTGGTGCTAGTAAGGAAACTTCCAAAATATTTTAGACAATCTTTTAAGGAGCTCTTCAACCTAAGAATTTAAGAAATGCATTAAATTCACAAGCGTTTTTTTGTTGTTGAACACAGGGAAATGAGATTTTGTCAAATCACGTGGAATAAAACGCCTTTGGCGCGCGCGTATACATTATATATATATATATATATATATATACTATAATCTGAACACTAAGTCAACATAAAAATCAGTCATTTGCAGAGAAATTCTTATAATTTATTGATGGAGTGTAGTCGTTACTAACAAGAACCGAAACTCCTCAGCAATAGGTTGTGGTTTTTGTTTTATTGTGACCTCAGCATATTAACAGTCAGTCTAGTTGACCTTTTTTTTTTTTCTTTTTTAAATAAGAATAAAAAAAAAGGTTAAAATTTAAAGCGAATATATAAAGCGCTGTGAACCAAATGTCAGTCGTTTCTCTTTGCCTAAGTAACCCGGATACGGAAGTGTAAAACCGAGCTGTTGTGGGTTTTTTTTTTTTTTCTCTCTCACCACAATGGGGAAATTGATCTCGCATCTTGAGCTAAAACGTTCAAGACAACATCTCTGGATATTTCACTCTCGCTCCGCCAACGAAAACAACTTTTACCAAAGAATCGATAAATGATAACAAAATTAACTTCATATGGCAAACTTCATATGAAAAAGGCGACATCGAAATGGTTTGGCGAAAAATGCCTTCCAAGAATAAACAGGAAAATGTCATTAGAAACAAAGAAAAAAGTGCTAAAGTGATATTAATACACTTGTATGGCATTGAATGCTGGACAATCTCACTACAGATGAGGAGGAAATAGGAGCCAATAAGGTTCTACAGAAGGATACTGTGAATTCCATGGACGGAACGAATAAGTCTTAAAGAAAATTATAGCAAAAAGAACCCTCAGAAAATTTAACACTTACAGGGCATATCGAGGGAAAGGTATCGAGCCACCTACATGACGTGCTTGTATGAATGGATAGCGGGAAGATTCGAAAAAGGATAAACTAAGGACCACGAGGAGGAGGAGGAGGAGAAAGTTGTGGACAGCCATGATCGCCCACATCCTGGAAGGACACGAAACACAGGGTTAATTTACTATTTCTCTTAGTAAGAGCTTACACTAAACGGTTATATTAGACTTTTGGGACTCGTGAAGATATGACATAACTGGAAGAAAACGACTATCATTTCTTTTAGGAGTTATTAAATTATTACTTATTGCTGTTCAATATGTTTGTTTCTTATTTTCGCTCTTTAACCATTACGTTGCATGGCTAAAACAGAGAGCTACTCATTTGCTGTCGACAAAGGAATATCGGGTGAAAATCTTAAGTAATGCATTTCTCTCAATAGACACCATTTTCGCTGATGACTCATCTACATAGAAGTGAAATTAGAGAAAGACAATTATGACGTTTCAAGGACTTTAACAAGGGGATCTCTACAGTGGATACATGACCATGGCGGGCATAAGATTTCAAGTGCTCATATTCAGGGCAACCGGGTCGCCCATCATATTTAAAGATTAGCGCAACACGCCCATTATTTCACAATTTTGTTACTTTCTCGTACGTCTAAATATTGAAGAATTAAACTGACCTAATTACAAAGTGATAATATTTGTGCATGACAAGAACATGTGGCTGGATTTCTGCGATACGGATTTTTAATTACTTACACTTGGACTAATATCCTCATTTTTATAACGGAAGTAGCTTTAGTTCTCTATATCTGCATTTGTATGGCTTGACATCTGTGCCAATTTATGATCAAATTTTCCAATCATCGCCATCCGGATTAGATAATTTCAGTCCGAATTTCTAGGTGAGGAATTTATCAGTCCGTCGACTGCTTTAATCGTCGGGAAAAAGGCCGAAGAAACAGAAATCTCTTCCAGTATGATCTGTTGGCAGTGACTCTCAGGAGTTCCGACATCGTCATGTCCACGCTTTGTTGTCTGACCAGCTCTTGTGTTACCGTCCCCACTTGCGTCCACTTTCAACAGTGCTTTGCATGATAGTCTTGCAGAGGTTGATATGGTGGCGATGAGAGATTCCTGATGGCACAGAGGACTTTTGACCTTGCACCGTACATAGTCATTGGTTTTGTGCTGCCAGTAGCAAACATGAAAGAGCTTTCTCAAGTATTTGTTCTCAAATGCCTGGATCCTTTTTCCTGACTCAACCAAGAGTATCCAAGTCAAATGAGAAATTAATATTATTCAAAGTCGGAATAATATCCTCATCTTTAACAAAAAATGAAAATATTAGAGCGGTTGTAAACAATATAAGAAATTTATTTTCTTTGTTCAGATACAATACCTGAGACCAATGAAAACTTCGTCTTTATCATCACTAAGCAGATCTTGGCGTGACAATCACACAAAACAACAGATGACGAGTTGAGAATTTCGACGTCTTATCAAATGAAGTTTAGTAAATGTTTAGCGGATAAATGGTCATCGAACTAGTGTGGTTGATTGTAACGACCGAGTAGCGAGTTCAATCCTCACTGGCTGACCGATATTTATGGTCTTGAAACAAACGAAACTAAACTCAGTAAATAACGACAAATCATAATATGACCAGTTTTCCATGAAATTCTTTAATTGAAACCTATAACCAACAACTGCTCGATTTATTTGGGAAACCTATTAGAATGATCTACATAACTTATGCTGGTAAAAAACGAAATAGAAAGGGGGTGCAAGACAAGGATGTGTCTTCTCGCCGGACTTATTCAACCTTTACAGTGAGGTGATCCCTTGAGAATTAGAAGTCCTACCAGGATTTATTATTGGCATCCACAATCTTAACATAAGATATGCATATATTAACATTATATCATCATAGTGTTAATAGCAGGCAATTAAACAAGAGGAACACCCATAAAAGGTAGCAAACGTAAACAAGAAATAGACATCAGTTGTGAGAAGAAATGAACAGCCCAACATGCGAATTAAAAATTGAAGACTCATAAATCCAGCAAGTATAAAAATGTAAATATATAGGACGAGTTTTAAACAGAGGACAGGGAAATGCGACACCGAAATCCGAAGGTACATTGGGATAGGGAAGAAGCCTTCCAAAAGCTAAGCAAAGTATTAAGAAACAAGAAAATTTCGTTAGAAACAAAAAAAAAATACTGAACCGTTATGTAATATCAGTCCTCCTATATGGCAGTGAATGCAGGACAGCCTCCACACGGATGAAGAGATTTGAGAGAACAAAAATGCGGTTCGACAGAAGGATGCTGAGAATACCATGGACTGAACATGTGAGCAACGACAACATTTTAGAGAAAATAGAAATAAAAGGGATGCTTATACTTAGAAAACAAAAAACAATGGGAATTTCTGAGACACATAATGAGGAAAGAAAACTTAGAATATTCAACACTCACAGGGCATAGTGAAGGCAAGAGGGACACATGAAAGGTGCGCATAAACGAACCAGATTTTGTAAATAGTCGTCACAACAGGGATTAGGAGAGACAACAAAAAGACAAACTTTGCTAAAAGCTACAAAGGACATGGAATTGTGGATAGTCACGATCACCCACGTCCTGAAGGGACACGATACATAAAAGAAGAACCAACAGCTTAACTGACGCGATACATTCATCCATATAGTAATTTGAAACAAGTTCATAAAAATACAAAAGTTAGTCACTCAAACTTAGAAATCTCTACTAGTGGCAGTCATTTTGCAACAATTATATTGTACTTTGACACCACTTAGGACAAGGGTCTATTTACGAAGCAACAAGCAGCTCTGATTATACGAGTTACTATTTAAATTATACATGAGGTTTATTTTGTGGTTCGTTTATTAATAGATATTTGTCTCTAGTGATACCCGTGCAATACTTCGGCATGTACAAATTAGCGAACTCTGAACTACACTAAAATCAGTAATTATCGGGACCTTCCGTAGCTCGAGGGTTTGTAAGCAGGCCTTGCCGCCTAACTATCCTTAAGTTACTCTCTATTATAGCCTTGTGCCAAACTAAGATAAATAATTTGGACGCTTGCCATAAAGTGATGTTTGGCAAGCTGGTCTCTAAGTACAAGGAGTTCTCAAAAGAGCGCTCTACAGATGTGATACCTTGAAGGGAAAAAAAACCATATCGCCATAATAGAGGAATGGTTACCAAGCTAAATTCACGGATCACTATAGCCCAGGTAGGAGTTCGTGCTCAAATATCGTGGCCTTGTGTCAGGAAAGGTAGATATCTAATCAAGCAAAAAAAAAAATCTTTATAAAAAAGGCATGAACCTTAGAAATGTTTTACAAGGTGTCGATGTAGTTGTAAAGAAAATACGTTAAGGCGGAAATTAATTTTAAGATGTTTAACTTGTGAAACGGTTATCGGCACCACATGAAGCGGAATTGGCGAGCTGAGTTCAAATTCCGGCCTTGCCTTGGTTTAACTTTCGCACTATGTCCTAAGGAAAGGTATGAATCAATCTCTTCTCACCACAGCTATGGAATTAATAACAGGGTAGACTAGACATTATAGTCTTGGTTGAATTCAAAACCACAGAGGAGCCAACGAGAAACAACTCCACTATTTTTCCGAAATTAATGTATAATAAAGAACGGTGATCATTGAGATCTTGAAGGAATGTGGTTTTTAAAAGTTAATAGTATTTTTCCATTTACTTTATTTGAAAATTTAAAATGACCAAATATGCTGGGTGTAGGTGAGAGAGAGAGAGAGAAGAGAGAGAGAGAGAGATGACTAAATTTACCAACATTCTTCAAATTGTCGAGATGTGAGGTGCATTCACTTCTTCCTAGTTTCCTATTACCAGATTAACAGAGGTCTCGTTACTGACATATGTTGACTGAAAAGAGACACTGAGGAAACACTGACAAATAACCTCAGTCAATAAAATCCTATCCCAGTGATTAAAAATAAATTTAAAAAAATAATAGACTTGCTTTGTGGCCAAAGTAGTTGCACCTTTAACAGCGACGGCAGCATTATGTTCAAATCAGAGTTTCAGAAACAAGATTTTGAAAGAATCTAAACCCGCCTCACTTGGACGAATTGCCTAACACACTTGCTACCCCATAATTCCCATCTACACTTGGCCCAGTGCCAAACAGTTATTGTGAACTGAGAGCCAAGATATTTTATAGCCAAGATGTGTTTCACTTTGTAAATACTGCTTGTTTTTTTACAAAACAAATGAACAGTCATAAAATAATGGAAGTACTTTAAAAACTGAGCGGCGAAACTAATTGCAAAATCCTGTGCTTAATCAATTTCGCCTCCTACAATCAAAGATAATTAGTTTGTAACAATCAAATCAATGAGCAGTGAAAAGAAAAACTGAAAACTTACCCCCTCATCCTCCACAGTTAGTGATTTTACTAAGCGTAACTTAGGCGTGACAAGTATGGGGCACCCAGTGAGGATCGAACTCACTATTCAGTCAGAACTGATCTAGCGAGGCAAGCTTGCTACTTATTACACCACATCGAAGTGCCTATGTTTCTTTACAGGTAGAAATTGCTATAATATTTATAAATTATTAAAATGAAAATGCTCTCTTAAATCCTACCTATCATAACCAACTAGATAGACATAACATTCTGAATATTGATTATAAAGGTAAATAGGTGACCCCCCCCCTCTTGGAATATTTACGCAATACAATGTTTCTACCTGCCACCGTCTATTTATTCTTGTACCGTATGAAGTTTTGGTTCCATAAACCATAAAAGAGGAAAAATTGGGATTTGTGCACACACCCCTTTTTGGAGTGGTTTACTATAGAATTGGTCGAATTTTAGTAAGTATAGTGTCTCAAATCGATTTCCCACTGAAATAATTCTAAAATTAATGAGAGATGTGGAAAAATTGAGCATTTCCAAAGGCGGGGGGATCTAATTGTTAAGAAGTTTGTGAAATGGAATCAGCAGAGTTAAACTTCCGTAAATTATTATTCACACTTGTGTACCAAATAAAAGTTCCGGCACAATTATTATCCTCGATCCCCACCTCCTCTAGCACGGTTCTTATTTGCTATGGAACGCTTATTATTGTTCAGATAATTTGTTCCAGGTATCAAAAATTCCCCACTTATTTTACAGGTTGAAGAATTCCCACCGGTATGTCTATTCCAGCCAGAACTTCTATTTCGTACAAAAGAATATTAAGCTTAGCTTCGTTTATCAAAAGGCTTACAATTATAAGACACACAGTGAGAATCAAACTCACTATTTAGTAGTAATAGTCAATGAGATCAACTACATGGCCAGTACCCCAAGCCAAGACATTTTGTGTCCTCTTCACATTGACATCCTTGGGATAAACATAAAGTCATCCCTTCTTGTTTTTTTTTTTTTGGATAAAATAGTAAGGTAGACTAAGTTCTCTTGACTTAGTTGGCAACCCACATACGAAAAGACACGCTTCAATTCAAAACAAGCAGTGGGGTGTGATTCTCCCATGACAGCAACGATAACAAAGAATAACAAGTGGCGCATGTAATTCCATCTCCGTAAGACGTATTTGCTAAAATATGACAGTTCTGGTTAAATGCATCGTCGGATACAATATCAAATAAAACAAATATAACGAAAGACTATAAGTATAAGATTATGTCCCCTTAGACAGATTTAATGCAGAGAGGATGTTTCATCGTAAAAATATTAAAGGGCTGGATAACATCACTGACAACACGTTCCAAGCCGTCATTCGTCTGTTTGTAAAGGAACTGCTGTCAAAAATTTGCTGGTGTCAAAAAAAAAAAAAAAAAGCGGGGGCGGGGGAGCTTTGAAGTATGGGTTGTGATAAGAATAACTAATAATTTTAAAACGATACGCAAATAATCCCAACGGGTTTTTCTTAGAAATGTCAAAACAAAGTTGGCGATAATGCTTCTAAAAATTTATATATTCAGAACCATGTCGATAAAGTAAACCATTTTACGCCTTTAGAAAGTTTTAACTTTTATTGCTAAAATTAATTTCTTTTTTTTATGTCATTATTAAAATATTCACTGAATATGTAGACATGGTTCCTGTGATGGTTATCTGCGCAAAAAACGGGATAGTCAAATTCCGGCCGAGGCTGTTTGCATTTATTTTGTACTAATGGGAAAGGCTTTAATTTTCTGCCCACTGGCTATGGGCGAAATAGTAGGGAAGACTGGGCTTCTAGCCTTACAAAGCAATCTATGATAAAGACAACTGAAATGAGCTGGGCTCCTTTAAGGCAAACAATTGTTGTAATAGTATATATGGTGGTGCCAATGAACCTGACAACTAGATTACGGGATACATGCACTATCTTCTTCACTGCCAATGTAAAAAGATCCAGGATAAAGAAATTTATCGACAATCATGAAATGTAATCCAAATAAGAGAAGAGAGAGATTTATTTAAACACACATACAGCAGGTGGAACCACCTGGGCTTGAAATCACAATTCAACGCTCAAACAGGTCAATCAAATTCAACGACTGCATGTTAGAAATAAAATCTTGTCTTGTTTCAAGTCAAGCGTAAAAAGTAAACAACCACTTCTTGCGAATTATTAGTTTCTCAATTTAAACGAGGTCATCACCCGATGGGAAGAACATCAGCCCGAACAGACGCTAATTGTAGAGGTCAAAGACTTTTTTTTTTTTTTTTGGCAGAGCCTGCCGTTGTCAAGTTAAATACATTATTACAGACTAGTTGATGAGCGAGAAAAATGCTTTTAGCCGTTGGTTGGTTGGTCGGGAAGGAATGAAAAGGGCAACGAGCAGGAAATTAGACAGTGTTGAGGCAAGTTGGGTGTAAATAAATATTGGGGGAGTAAAAGAAAGGCTAGGTTTTGCTTTGGTGAAAAAAAAAAAAATCACCTTCCCCCGTGGGATTTGAAAGGAAAGGCACATAATGAAGTAAAGTTTAGGTTATCGACAATATATTGACACAGAGAAATAGATAATTACGACTCCTGTAATCTCGTTCATGATTCACCCATTTATTCATTTTTGGAAAAGAAAATTAAATAAATAATTCATCCGGCTTTCTTAATTCTTGAAATGTATTTGTGAAAGAGCCTATGCAGGGCTAATAAAAGACTTTTGTTTTCTGCTTCATTTAATAATTGAACGACGAGTGCGTGGCTAACCCTGATCAGATAATGACGCGGCTGCTGTAATAACAAAAAAATTATTCTTGCCCCATAACCTAAGAGGTCTGGTTAAAACTGTCACTGATCCTTTCAACGATGTTGTCCGACCGTCTCTTTCTCTGGCGTCCCGTTCTCCTAGTACCGTTCCCTGTAGGACAGTCTTGGAGAGGAGGAATAGCAGAAATTCAAAAGAACATAATACACACCCTAAAAAGGAAATCGTTGTGTCTACTTAGAAGAAGCAATTCGAGATGAAATCATTTTTCTAATTCAGTACTCATTAAGATACATCATTTAAAAAAAAAAAAAAAAAATTAAAAGACAAAAATATCCATTTTAACTAAAAATGTTTTTCTTGTTAATAAAGCGAGATGAGTCTAAGAAAATCAAATGACTTGGGATTTACTATAGTCGGACATACGCCAATGGCACGCTGGGAGGTTTTTATCGTCTCTCAGTTGCGTCTCTGTCTTTGGGCAGAATGCGACTTGGTTGTGTCCCTGTCGGAGGACAGAGGCGCAACTGAGGAAAATCAGCCCTGGGGATCAGATGGACGAGGCTGAACTCTCTCATTGCACTAGATAGCCACATTAAACCCGACCTTGTGTCACATCCCGTCACAGTGGAGAGGCCAGGGTAAATAAATATTCATACGCCATGCAAGTGAGTGTACTGATTACAGATGCAGAAGAAAAATTTCAAAGAACAATCAGTAATAAAGGTAGTCAAGGAAATAAAAGATAGTAGTCATCACTAATTGTAAGAAAAATAGAATGAATGTCGGTAAGCAAAAGGGACCACACGAGATCATAGTTACATATGGGGAATGTCAAAGTGTAAAAAAAAAAAAAAAAAAAATACAGTATGAAAATCGAACTCCCGGGAAAATCTAATAGGAGATGGCAGAAAATTTCGAAGGCACAGTTTTAAGTTTCATTCATAAAATTGGTACATCACAATCTTCCTGTTGACATTTGACCTTATGACACACACACGAAGTTAAGCATCAAATTTTAAAAGTTACTATATTTCGATTTACACAAACGATTTAGAGCTGAAAATATTGATTAAGTCTTGTGTAAACAAACAATAATTGCTTATTGTTAATGACCTTAATTCTCGGCTACAGTCAGTTGATCTACTTATCAGATATTACACATGGAGATCTTATCTGCCTATCTATATATGTCCTTGTGGGCTTTAGGCTTTGAGCAAAGTAACTTCTATTTTCAATGTTGACAATGGGGATTAACATCTTGTTAACTAGGCATATAATTACTTATAGATGGTGTATTGGGAAAAGTAAAGAAAATCTAGGTTTTGCTTTGGAGAGAAAAAAAAGCATGCCACCCCCTGCGGGATTTGAAAGAAAAGCACATAATGAAGTAAAGTATAGGTTATTGACAATATATTAACACCGCGGTGTATTTGAACAAATTGTTTTTCCTTAATATTTAGCTAGTGGCAAGTTAAAATTTGTATGATTAGTCAAGTAGCTTTTTGAATACTTATGTCGAGTACCTAAGAACGAGTTTTTTGTTTTAGTCACAACATTTGTTTGAATTACTAAGTTTTATTTGTTTACTGAAAATAAAATGAAACATATTTGAAATTAACAGATTCATTTTTATTATTGGCCTATGACTTCGATTTTTCAAAATCGAACCATTTTTTCATTTTTATTTTATCCTATAAAACCAGAAAGAGTACTCAACCTAATATATAATAAGAACATTAAGAACTAATATATCTATATTTTAAATGGGGTGTTTGACTGGTTGGTTGGTTGATTTTGTTTAGGGGCATATCAACACCTTATGGGTCATTTAATGCCGAAATTTAACTTTCTTGGGAGCATTAATAATTTCTTTTACAACAATGTATTGCTAGTATTTTTTTTTATATAAAAATGTTTATACTTTCATTGTTTTTAGACCCCAGTCTGGGGAATTAATTTGCCCATAGCTGGGATCCTAACAGGTGCTACCATCCCTGGGGTATTTGAAAACCCCATGTTACTAATACGGTAAGAAAGGCTCCATAGGATGGAGAGATAAACACTCATTAATTCACTTTCCTTGCTAGTGATGAAATTTAGACAAGATATTTTGCCAGGAGGAGTAAGTAAGGAAAACGGATTCATATCTTTGCCCATTTTCTTTAAGATCAAACAAAAGCACAGGTCAATAAACGTAATACATATTGTATAAAATAAAAAGTCTTTTTTAAATACGAGTATTCACTAAAATTAACATTTGAAGTAATAAAAAATGTCGGATTAAAATTAATTCTTTAGAAAGTTTATATATTATTATTACCTACTGTTATGGTAGTTATATATAAGCGAAACAATTAGAAAGACATTCAGCGCGAACCTAACACTCCTAACATCATTTGGCATACATAATTCACCACCTCACCAAGGGAATATCACCCCGAATAAACCCCAATGCCAAGTCTGTAACTGTATCATCACTGATAGCAATTTCAACCCCGCCCCAACTCACTCACACAATATCCAAACCACCGGCTCTGACTTGTGACAGTTCAAATCTTATATATTTACTTTTCTGCCACGAATGCAAAAAAGGAATTTATGTTTAACGATTTCATTTAAGAGCCGACAAGAAAGACGCAGATTAAACAGGAATTGGGGTTTATTCAGAGAATATAGTTTCATCAGGGAGCCAACAACAACCCAGAAAATGGAGTCTCACTTTGTTTATTCCTCGTCTCGTTGAAAAATGACACAGGCGTGTCCGAAAATTCTGAACTTTAAAATGTTTCTCTGCGTTTAGTGAAAAGGCTAATATATAATAAATGCCAATCATTACCAATGTTATCATTTTGTTTTTTGTTCCTCATATTTCATTCACACACACACATATTATATATATATATATATATATATTATATATATATAATCAGCTATGAACACGGCCGCAATGTACGGATCGTGTTTGAAGAAAAAAAATAGGAAGAAACATTCTCATCACAATGGATGCACACATATAAAAATCTACAGATTTAGTCAAAAGTTTTTTTTTTAAATCCTTGATAATGGCAAATAGAACAGCCGAATGCGATTGGAGATATAAAACATTTTTATGTCCATAAAAGAAAATACAAACACGTACATAGAAAAATTGAATGAAAAGCTTGATTACAGTCATCAAGAACACGTGGCCCAGTGGATAAGAGCGTTGGTTGAAGCAATACCTGGTCACACTAGAGGTGAACAAAAACTAACAGCTGAGTTACCAAAAAGGGAGTTAGCTGAAACTGAGATATCTAGAAAAGCATGGCACGTTTAACTAGAACAATATATCCAAGTGGACTAAAAAGATTCGGCTCGAAATGCAAACTATCCCCTGAAGAAGAACGGAGCGTACAGCGACTGAAACGTCAGTCGAATTTAACGAAACTCGTATAAGAAGGGATTGCTGCCTCCATTATATATATAAGTTTTTTTTTCATCCAAAATTTTGCCCAAATTTAACATTTCCGTCACTAAATAAACTGAGTCTTGGACAGATTACTTTTCTTTGCTGTTTTGTTTAATATTGAAGAATTCAGTTATGTGCCATATGTGATACACACTCAGGCGATCATGTATCTTTCAATACATGACTGACAAGGGAGATGTTTTTCCCGCAGTAGATTGCTATTTCTTTCTGCGGTAGACCAGTTGCCATCCAAGGCTATAGAACCCGGTCTGTCCTACTATTTACCCATAGCTGGGGGGGGGGGGAAACAGCTAGAAAATATACACCGGGCTCTACCAGAAGCCCTAGCCATCTTTGGCCGATGCTAATAAGTATAAAAAAAAGCTAAGCTCCACGGTACTGCTTCCACTAGGCCGTGCCTCTCTATTACATTCCACGAGGAGCGTCCGTCCTGTCGCCTGATGCCGATGCCTGCCAGACAGGAGTGGCAAGAGAGTTGAGCAATGTTTGCCCTCTACCCCATGTACGCGTAGGAATATCTAAAAAAGATATATATATATATTCCACATTTTTTTGAGGACGTAAGCGACCAGAGATGTCCAAAGATTACTTTTTTGTTTTATTAAATGAATTGCTATGACATTTTAGGAAAGATAATGGAGTAGTTTCCCCACTGCCTTCTCCACGGTAAATTCAGAATTTTCCTAGACTCCTACCCAAAGTTAGAGTACCCAGTATATAATGCTATTTAACCCATAGTGAGTAGGAGACGGTCGATTAATGAGCTTCTCAATGGCCTTTATAAAAATGTTCAACAGAAGGCTTTGTACCATATCTTGTCTATTGGAGAATGAGAGAAGAAAACTTTCGGCATTTACCGACATCGTGTAAGAGGTGTGTAAAAATGCATCGTTGGATATTTTGTACTTCTAAAATCCTGTAGAATTGTCCACAAATACGAGTCAGGATATCCTATCCATAAAGCTCAATAATTGCAAACCCAATCGCCCTTTTCCTGAATGTCCTTTCTACGCTAAATAGTGTCAGACAAAAAACAATGAGTTGAAAGGTTTTGACAGTGTTGTAGTCTTCTGGGCGAGACAATACTGTCCCATCGTATCTTTGCGATGTATATTAAAATTCAGCTGTTAATATGTTGTTTAACGCGGTTTCTTAAGCAAACCATTTTTATGAATGCCCAACAAACAGAATTGGCAAAGTTTGCAATAAACAATAAGAGAAAGAAAAGAATAGGACAAAATAATATTAAGAAAGCAAAGAATATATGAAAGGCAAAGCAAGAGTAATAAGACAAAAAGTTCACAAACTAAGATTGGTTTGGTTTGTTTTACGGCATATCAACCGCAATGGGTTATTTAATGCCGAGATTTTTATTGTTGGTAATACTTTTTTCCTTCAAAAATATATTGCTGGTAATAATGTATTGCTGATAATTTTTCTTCAAAAATTTATTACTGGTATTAAAACCAATTTTAGTGTTTTGACATCAGTTTGGAGTTTACTATTTGCCTATAGTTGGGACCCGAACAGGTGCTACCACACCAGGTCAAGGAAGACCTGGGAACACCAGCAATTAAGAGATGGTTTCACGCTCCTCAAAACCTACTGATTACAGACCTTGCTGTTGGATGTAGTCTATCGTCATACCCAAGGACAAACTACGAATGGTGTTAACGTACAAATGTTTAGAATTGTACCTGAAAGATTTCTAAAAAGGAATAATTTAAAACTTAAATAGTTATCAAAAAATACAATACCATTTTTTGCACGCAGTTTTAATAACCAGCACTAAATGGAATATATCTTTAACTCATATTTCAGGTGAAGGATTGTTTTTAATAACCAAAATCATTCAATTGACAATAGGCAACGGCAAGTCGCTTTCACGATATATATATATATATATATATATATGAGAGAGAATTAAAAATGTTTACTAAATTAGAAAGTTTAAAATGACCGAACTATGCTAACTTAATAAAGAACAAAAAGTTACTTCTAAACCAATCGTTTCAAAAAAAAAAAAAAATTCAATAGCAAGCAAACTACATTGTAATTCTGATATGGAATACGATAGCAAATCTATTCATACATTGTCTGAATAAAAAAATAAGTCAACAAGCCTCATTGTCAAAGTGTTTTTTTTTTTTTTTTGTTTTTAGGTTAATACTGACAAGGTCTAAAATTACGGCAGCCGCGGGAGTTATCGTGTAACACTTATTATCTCAGAGAAAAAAAAGAAAAGAACTTTGGTCTGGTTCTCATTAACAATATAAACCCAGGGCAACCAATGTCACTGATACACTGTTGTCAGAAATAGAAATATAACTTAGTTATTTTTCTACGCTCAATTTTTGGCTATGATATAAATAATGGATGTAAATATCTGTTGATTTTATTTTTATTGTAACTCTCACATTGTTAACGGGTAAATGTGAACCACTTTCACTTGTTGACCTTCGTAAGTTAAACGGTAAGATTGGTTCACAGAAAAAAAAACCCCAAAATATGGGATTCCAGCTCAAATCTCGCCAATAGCTTATCCTTTATCTTCCGATCCACTCTGATTATTTAACGATCGTAAAACACCGATATGAGAATTGTAATGAAACCACTGTGAACATTGAGACAAGAATTTTCTTTAGATTATGCCAATTTAGTTGATATGGCCATCATCGCCAGCATTCGATTCAGTCAATCATTTACGTGTCATATGTGATCAATCTTTCGATTCAGGACTTACTAGGCAGAAGATTATCAACAGGTAACAGTTTCTTTCTACAGTCGACTAGTTGCCAACAAAAGCCACTCTGTCCTGTTATCCAACCCATAGCAGGGGGGTATAAGAGATTGATTGAACATAAGTGAATGTAACAAACTCGACTGGAATTCGAACTCGGCTCACTGATTTCTCATTCCAAGCCGATATCCATTACATCACAATGCACATCCAAGATAACTAAAGTAAAAAGCGTGAGAATAGAAATAAAGAAGTTGACTCCGACGAGTCGACGAATGCCCACAACTAATGAACTTATAAAAAAAACTTTATATTCATAAACATTTGTTTAATTGTAAAAGCTTCCATTCCTGCTGGCAAGAAATAGCAGAAATTTTATACGGAATGGTATTCTCTGCCAGACACGTGGTGGAAAAAGAAATTTCAGGATCATATTGGAATGACAGCCCAAAATCTTAAAACCTCTATCGGATAAAAATTTACGGAATATTTTCAAATCATCAATACAGATCATATGAGAGAATAAAGACAATATGGGCACAAGTGTCCCCGGGGCTTAAAAGCTTAAAAAAAAAAAAAAAAAAAATTATTTTCAGCTTAGAAATTATTTAGGCAAACTTGACTGCGAGACGAGCTTGCTGACAATTACGCTGAAACCATAAAATTAGTTCTTATAGTTTATGTTTTAATTTAAACCATGAGGTTTAAATTAAAACACAAAATCTAAGAAACAGCAGATTTTTATAACAGTGCTCAATATTAAAAATATAGCATTAATAATATTATATAAAAATATTATTTAACTTTAAATATGAACTATTTTGTTGTTTTTCTTGACTTCGAAGTTTCTTGGTAATGTCCATTCTTGAAGTGGTTCTGTTTTTTTAAAGTAATCTCTTATATATATATATATAAAGTCTGAGATGGTGTTTGTAATCTAGACGACACCCTCCAAATCCTTTTGTAGAAAAAGCCAATGTATTTCTCAGTATCCTCCTTCATTATGTACGCATCACGGATATTTTTAAAGACTCGTCAACAAAAACCTTCTCTAAATGCAAAGATATAGTTAAACACTGCTTCTGTGTTGTAAACATTAATATTTATAAGGTGTGACGCTCTTCCCAGGCAAATAGATATGTTAAGTATGTCATTTATAATATCTACAAAGCCACTTCCTTTTATCTTAATGCAAGGACAACTTTAGATTTGCAAGATTTCAAATTTATTATTTACTGTCTAGCTTAGTGTGACACAAGACCACAGCAGTAGGTATCAAAATTACATGGGCAAGCTTGACTTAGAGACGAACTTGCTGATTATTACGCTGAAACCATTTATTGTCAATCTAATGATAGCGAGGTCATAGGGTCATAACACAGCCGAGCACCTGATCAGTCCACCCTCACCACTCATATACCTGGTTTGAAAGCCAGAGACTTATTTATATATAGCATGTTTTGGAAACCTATACCTGGCGGAACCCATCTCTCTCTAGGTCAAACCACAAACTTACATATGGTAATTGAGACTTTCAGTGTCATGATGACATCTCGTAACCTAATTGTTTAAGACAAACTTGGCTTAAAATGGTTTCTCTGACGGACAAAAGGTTAGATTCCTGACTTATGTCTACTCGCTCTCTGGCATGATTGACAATAACCTTACAGCCTTAAAAAAAAAAAAAAAAAAAAGAAAAGAAAGCACATCTGTGTGTCTGCGTGCGTTTGTTTTTCATTAAAGGCGACCAACAAGGTACTGTGATTAAGTTTTTTATTCAATTTTTCTCGTGTTCATATAAGTGACTTCTTTTCTGGACAAAGTGTGTAAGAACTATCCGAATATCCAACAACACTTGCAAGATCTAAATTACAGAGAACTAATATCATTTATCATATTACATGTCCTTTAAGGAACTGCGTTCCTGATCAAACCACATTCATGAATAATTATATTGGACATACCACTACATGCCTATCAAGAAGGCTCACGTTACACCTCTCCGAATACAGCTCAATTAGGACTCATTTAAACACACACGGAAACCTACCAAACGCAACATATTTGTAGAAAAAAAACAAGTATAATAACTACATCTACATATAAAAAAAAAGACTAAAACTAAAAGTAAGCACTAATAATAAAGAAAAAGCTGACACTCAATAACATCAACCATGAACATGGCCACAATATGCTGACCGTGTTTGAAAAATTAAAAATCCCCATCACTCTAAAAACATATACACAGTAAAAAAAAAAAAAAAAAAAAATCCTTGATAATAGAACAGCCAAAAGCGTTGTGATATATAGATCATTCGGACAGTTTTTACACACTTTATATCCAGAAAAGAAATCACTTATACGAACACAAGAAAAATTGAATAAAAAGCTTAATCGCAGTACCTTGTCTGTCGTCTTTAATGAAACTTGCACTCACAAAACTTACCAAAAGCTGCTGCACTCTATGATCACATTCTCAGGCTGATAACAAAATCACCTTCATGAGAAATCGCCTATAATGAGTTTCGAACCCGGGTCTCATAGTCGGAAACCGAACTACTCGGTTTTTATATATATATATATATATATATATATATATATGTGTGTGTGTGTGTATGTGATAGATCGAAAACGGTTATTTCCGAGTATATCTATATTAATTAGTACAATTAAGCTGAAATAGTTTATGGCTAGCATAACTACCCCACTTATTCCTACGCATAAGCTTTGACCAAGTATATGTTGTAAATAACATTATATATATATATAAAAACATTGTGCACACATACATACTCACTTTCGTTTATTAGACATTAAATTGTCAGTTAGCGTCCTCTAACTTACCTAGCCTTTTGAGCTTACCTAATGAATATTTATGAACGTTCTTAAATTTAAAAAAATTAAAAATTAACATTTTTGCTCTTCCCTATAAATACTGGTTACAAAATAAAATCCTTTAATTTACCTTGATAAAGTCACTCACAGGACGAATCGCAACAGCTAAGATAAATCTTCCTTTTGTTTTCACACACATACACAAAGTATGTATGTATGTAAGAGAGAGATTTACATCATATTTATGTATAACCAGTCGAGCGGTGGAAAATTGAATCCATATTTCCCTGTACATATATTGTTTTGGCTTTTAGGGCTTGACATTCTTCTAAAGAGGTTAAAATCCGAGATAAAAATTGCTATGTTCAGAGATTTCGTGGTACATTGAGCACCATTTCTCTGTTATCAGTTCTTCCGATAAGTATGGTTGGTTCTGTGAATGCATTCACCCCTATAATCAAATCATCTGTGTGAATAATCTAGTGGTTCAATTCAAGACTATATTGACGATAGAATCCTCATATACAGTACATTTCTTTTCCTTTCTTTTTTTTTTTTTAAACTGTACATAACTATACAGTTTAGTTTACAAATAATAAATAAGATCTTAATACTTTCACGGCTGTATTGCTATAGATTTGCCGCCTGCCTGTGCTGGCCAGTTTTGGTAAAATTAGGAGATTGTCATTTATTTTCAATAAATGTTTATAACGACGCAGACGGCAATTTCTCATGGGCGCCAACCTTTTGGCTTCGAGCTGATGCTTTGTAGTATAACTAAGCTAAACGACATCCTTAACACATAATATAGTAAAAATCACAAGTTATTACTGTATGATACTGTATATCAATGGAGGTTTGAAACTAACACCAAGCGTGAGTTTTTAAGACATGTGCTAGAGAACGACATTTCCTGATAACTTGAAAACGAAGATCCACATCAACAGCCAGCAATGTTTGTTTTGTTTTATGGCATATCAACCTCATTGGGTTATTTAATGCCGACAAAATTTTTATTACTGGTAATATTTTTCTTCAAAAATCTATTTCTGGGAATATTTTTCCTTGAAGAAATTTATAGCTGGTCATTTTTATCCAAAGAATATATAGCTGTTTGTATTGCTGGTATTTTTTTAAAGCATTGCTGATAATTTTTCCTTCAAAAATTATTGCTGGTAATAATTTTTTTTTTTTGTTTTTTTATTACAAAGTAGTTATGGTATTAAAATCTATTTTTACAAAACTGTGGGTGTTAACTATTTGCCCAAAGCTGGGACCTTAATAGGTGCTACCACCCTGGGTCAGGGTGGACCTGGGAACACCGGCAATTAAGAGGTGGTTCCACGCTCCTCAAAACCTCCTGATCAGAGGCCTTGCTGTTGGGCGTAATTTATCGTCATACCCAGGACGTCAGCCAACAATGTAAGTTTTAGAAATGCAAGCAATTTGACCGATAAAAGATTCTTATCGTATATCTAAGCAACCTGTACATTGTTTTTTGGGTTTTTTTTTCTTCTTTCGTGTCAACTTTTCAATTTAAAGGATTCACTTGAAGACTGACATAACCTAATCACTGGCATCACAAATTTGGAACTTTGAGTCAATTATGGAAGAAAACTTGTGAATAATAGAATTAGTCGCGGGTAACTAAATGATAGCTTTTTGCCAGTTATAAATTTTCTAAAGGAAGCTAATTTTGTAGAACAACAAAGAGTTCCTGGATGCTCTCACTACTGAAGCCTTGTGTCAAACTAAAATCTAGGTAAATATGGTGAACGTCTGAGATTAGTTATTATCAACGTCTTTGCTGTTGCTAATTTCATTGTCTTCCTACTGTTAGCGCTTAATAAGTACTTTTCTACATTAAAAATATAACTGCTTCGGATTCAGGATGGAATTAGAATCACTGAATTGATCTTTTTTTACGGTTTATCAACCCTTTGTAAGTTATTTAAAGCCGAAACATATTTGGGATTATTAGATTTTTTTTTGTATTCTTTAAGAATAACAATGATTCGTTTCAGATACAAATTCTATTTACCCTACAGCTGGGGGAGATGGATCCATACCTTTCCCAAGGGTATTTTCGTGTGTCTAATGAACTGGGCTAGAATTCGAACTCGGCTCTCCGATTTCTCATTCCGAGTCACTTAGGTTAAAGTCAGAAAAGAAAATAGATTTACTATCCGACTTTCATAAATCAAGTTATTGTCTTTCATAAATAACTATGCGTTTGAGCACCTGATAAACGCTACATCCCAAGAGAAAGTTTCTATTCGTGTAGCAAACATACAGTGAACAAGTCATAATAAGCAGAACTATTGTGATTTATTTATATATGTGTATTAAATGAAATGCTTCCGATGCCTTCCCGAGGTCTCCTGGAGAGAACACAAGACAAATGACTTTGTACAGGGCCAAGTAACACAACCGGCAGGTCTCCAGGAGCCACCCTTGGCAACAGTAAAGAGGAGAAAGCTGTTGTGGCATAGACATGTCATACGCCACAATACTCTCCCAAGACGATCTTTTAAGGTACCTTGGAATGGGGTAGTCGTAGTGAGGGGGGCGCAGTCTAAAAGTTGGGTGGACACTCCGACGCTGTTTCGTGAGGCAGAAAAACAGATCTGGTTGACGGTGGTTGGTCAACAATCGGTTCGGTCACGAGAAAGGAGAAGCATTAAATGATACGCAGTTTGCCCCCAAGAGAGAAATTCTAGCAGTCAAGCAATGACTAAATGTCAAGATTAATGCTTTCAATTCGTAAAACTAACAATGTTACGAAAAGGCTGTACAACGTCGCCTTGAGTTATTAAATTTCTTAGACGAACTATTACTATTTTTCATACATTTGCGTGTGTCTGCGGATAAAGTAACAGAAATTATCCTTAAATCTTCAGCACCTTCCTCGATATAAATGCTGATTAGGTACTTGCCGTGATTGAGAGAGTATTTCAAGTATCGTGTCTTTAGAACTATTGTAATTATACTGTTTTCTTCATCTTTTTAGTTTTACCACATTTCGGCCGGTCTATTCTCCGGTGTTCATTCGATGTGTAGTCATGAAAACATTTTTTGAAATAAATGTTTTATTATCAAAGTGAGAATCTCTTGCTTTATACAAAAAAAAAATCTGCTCAAAGCTGACAATGTGTATAAAACCTTTTTTACTGTTACCATTGCCTCATCGGTTAGGCACTTGATATATATATATATATATATATATATATATATATATCTCAATCTCTATGTGTGTGTGTATATGAGAGAGGGGAGTTAGAGAGAGATAGGTTTAAGCATGACCACCTTACCTGCCCTCTGCTATCGTGACATGTTGATATCGAAACTAATTTTTCTTTCTTAAAAGATATCTGGCAATATTATAATGTAAGAAGATTAAATAAATCCATAGCGAACATTAAACAGCCTCAACCGAATTTCAAACCTTATTCGGTTTCCATGAAGTGGAATTCATGCCTTTCATAAAGAGCATTAGTGTCAAGTAAACAAACTCCGAAATTAAAACTGTTTTCTATTAAGATTTTTTTGCAACTGAAGGTTAGAGGAAGAAAAATAAGAAAAATACAAAAGTACACAGACCAAAACGTTGTAATAAAAAAAACACGGTTATATTAAATTGTCATCTTCATAAATGGCAGTCATACACTGAAACCTGACACGTTTTCAATCTTGAGTTTGGTTGGAATAGCCAAATATGGCAGACTTCAAGCTAACTTTCTTAGACATTGTCAACCTAATGCTGAAAATGAAAACCTCATTCAAAAGTATTACCATAGTCATCTAAGTTTGTGTTTTTTTTTTTTAATTGTTATTTTAAAGTAACACGTTTTCAATGTCAACGCATTTGACAGACTGTTCAGCACTGCGGATAAAAATGTCGACCCAAAATGCTTTTCTCCTCAGAAAACAATCTTAATAAATAAAAACTGGATATTTATGGTGGCGTTCTTCAGAAATGGAGAAATTCGACTCCATCGTTAGGTTGGGTCTTGACGGAGAATATTATTAAGTAGCAAAGAAAAATAAGTACAGGGTTTCCTCAAAACAAATTCATACTGGAACCTAAACGTTTCGAATCGAATAAGATGGAATTCACTTGTATTTCTCCTGTTCTCTTTAACCGGGTCCTTGTCATAACTTCTGAAAATATCCTATCCACAGCGTGAGAAATCGAGAAACATTCGAAAAATGGTTACTGAAGAATTCATGTGGGGGTGGGGGAGAATTTGTGTGTGTCCGGAGAGAGGGCTTTGCACTCGTTTAATTAGTAACAAACTAATTTCGCAAATTATATGTTCAAACTGTTAGTTTCATAATAAATTCCTGCTGAGAAAGAAGATTTTTTTTCCTCTAGTTGAATTTTCGCTAGAGTTTAATTTGATACAAGTGGTTCATATTTCCCCCGTTTGGCGTGTTAATTCGAGCAGTGGTTACATCACATGGTGAACACTTGAAAAATCACCAGCCCCAACGATTATATATATATTATACACACTGTTGGCAATAGGAATAAGAGATTTTTTATGCTGGTGCGTAAACAAGTACTTATAGGAGAGTGTGTGTGTGTGTATTTAAAAGCTTAGTCTCTTTTCCGTCTCTCATGGTAACATGCCAGCGATAAGATATTTCGTCAAGAAATCAACTACGATTTTCAAAAATTAAAAGGCAATGTCAATCGTCATTTTTTGTCTAATTGAATAACTGTTCTTTTATTGTCCTCTCTCGTCAATAACATTTTCTCAGTTCCCTTCTTACTCAGTACCACGCCCCACCGTGCATCTTAGTGGCTTTATCGGCTTACTTGAAGTGAAAAGAAAAAAAAAAAGGGATGTGGGTCTACCAATGTGAGATCGTATAAAGTGAATTCAGGTTTTTCCACGTGACATTTGTACTGTAATATATAAGAAAAAGGTTGGATTTCTGGAGGGGTGGGATGCTCGTCCAGGGTATTTTTGAAAGAGAACGCTTTTAAGGTAAGCAGCTTTTGTAATTAAAGTCATCAATAAAGAGATAGAACAGTAACTAACAAATAAGTTAATATTCAACTCGTTTATGATAATTAACATGATCATTATTTTTAGCGGAGACACGTGCTCTTCTTCTTCGCTGAAATTTTGTGTCAGATTTCGAATACTTTCGACCATCCTTAGTAGTTTTCAAAAAAAAAAAAAAAAGTTCGAAAGACGATAAGCAGACAGTATGCCTTTTATGTTGTCAACACTCCAAATGTTTGGATGTCAATGTGTTTTCAGGTGCCATGAATGAGAAGAAGAAAAAAAAAAGAAAAAATTAACATCACGTGACAAAAGTGACCTTTAAATGTGCATACCTAGATTGAAACAAATTTTATTGATAGTGGGTGGTTTTCTTTTGATGTAAAGAATTCCGAAAGATTTGTAATCGTTTTTTAACGTTTGAATGGACCAGTAACATATTTGGTTTATACCAATCCTTACACAATTTGAGACAAAATAGCCGACAAAACATACAGAATCGCGCGATGAAAACTTCTGTATATTACCCCAAATACAGGATTACGGTGCCGAGTTAAATATTTATATTATTTAAGGTATTTTCTCTAAAGACATGAGCTTCAAACCTGCAAATATAAAGATAGGCCCTCTCCCCTAAATGTCAAGAGATACGTGACCCAGATAACAAGAAAAAAATTGAGTTCTTTGGGCTTATTTTGGGGAGCTTCCCTGATTTAATAAGGACACGAATCCGAATTTCATCAATAGCTTATTACCGATATCCGTTCTCAACCAACTATCGTAGTGAGTGAGTAAAAATTCACACGAAAGGAAATATTCATCAAAATCGATAGTGGTTGGCACTGCTTCAAATAAAATTAAACGATGCAGCTGCTACTATTAATTTAATTTTACCTTACATCAAGCTTGTCTGTCTACGGAATTTTTGGAGGTTCACTGAACAGTAAGCTAACGTCTAAGACTTCTTGTAGTGAGTTCGATTTCTAATAAGCGCACCCACACTTATAGCCTTGAGCCAGACTAAGCTAAGCTAAGTTCGGTAAGTACTTTGCTCACTTCATACGTATTACCCGACAGTCTTCTACGTCTCAGGTCACTACAGGACGTTGGAGATCATGGCTGACCACAATATTCTGTCATTTGTAGCTCTTAGTAAATTGTCTTCATCCATCTACACAAGTTTGTTAGGTGTGTTATGCGCTGTTTTCACATGTTCCTCTTGCCTTCAATGTCTTGTGAGTGTCAAATTTTACAAGCCCTCTTTTCACATTATGAGCTCTAGAAATTTCGGCTGTCTCTTCCTGCTGTTAAGTATATGCCGTTTTTGTTTCCATTAAAACTTTGTCTTTGATCACATGTTCAGTCTACGGTATCCTCAGCATCCTTCTGTAGAACATTTTTGTTGCCTTAAGTCTTTCTTCATATATGATGAGATTGTCCAGTATTCATTGTCATATAGGAGGACAGATATTACACAAATGTTCAGTACACTTTTCGACGCTATAACACTTTCGCACTCCCACCAGCAGTCAGTATGGAGTGCATTGCTTGCAACAGCCATTGTAGGGAAGTGGTAAAGCTTGCCGGAAAACAAACATTCGGAAGAGGCCGCGGACCAGCTGTGGAAAGACTAAGAAAGGATTTAGAGATTTCCAGCCCAAATGGAATCAGTTTTGTCGTGATGTGTGCAACGTTGAGTATTTCATAAACCACAATCAGAGTGATAAAGAAAAACAGGAAAAAGTTTTAAAATACGTGTTTGATGTTTCTGAACATGATGCACAGGAAATAAGGAACATGAAAAAAGTAATCAAAGAAATAAAATAATCGCGGGAAAAAAAAACATGGCGGAGGGGATGCGAAAGTGTAATCGTGCCCACTTTTCTTCAGGACACCGTTCGTTGGTTTTTAAACAAGCTTCAAGCTGGAAGATTGGTATAATGTACCAAATTGATGATTTTTAATGACATGGTTTTACTTTTGTCGTGTAGGAATCTGTATTTGCAGAATGTATAATATATATATATATATATATATATATAGCTTTAACCGATGGAAGCGCTATCTGGTGTCCATTACTGGGAAACAGATTAAAACGATAAGCCTGTATTAACAATCAATGAATTGCTTGCGTGCTTAATTTGTTTTAGAAGTCTTTGGCCGAAAATACGATTATCGAAGATAGAAAAATTGAAGTTGGAACAATTCCAAACAAATAACAGCTGCGTCCCAAAGAAATTCAAAATTTTCCAGCTTGTATTTCCGAGACAATATCTTGGTACTTATAACTCATTCCTTCGGTTTCCTTATTGCTTTATCTCAACTTTTTCAGCTGATATATCCTTCCAATTTCGCATAACAAAAATCCTTTATTTGGTCCACGTGTGGATATTGTCATAAGAATTGACGTTTATTGTTTCTGAAGACATTGAAGATGAAGTAAAGAAAGTTAAGTAAAATGTGTGTATCCGTATCGAAAATACGACCAAAATATTCGCACATAAAAGACAATGTCTGCCAGGAATGGGAAAATTACGGCCTGTGCGTCACATATGGACCCTCCCGGAGGATATTTTTTTATGTTGGTCCCACAAGAGCACAACAAACTTATTTTAATATACATTAATGGATTTTGGTATTTTATTTATTTATTTATTTATTGTCGCATGCTGCACAAAAACAAGACTAAAGACAACAAAAATGAAAACCAATTTACATTTAATAACGAACCCAAGTTCGCTATTAACTCACTTTCTACAAAATCAACATATCGTATTATTATTATTATTATGTACTATCACAGTGACACATTGATCTCTACGTTTTTACACTGATGTCAGTGCCTAATCATCTTCAAACTAAACTGAAGTGGGGATCACAAGATTTTTTTTAATTTTATTTTACAGTAAGGTTCAGCCTATACAAGGCCCGGGAGCCATTCGAGATAGAGGGTTACATTAAGAGGCTGTTTATGTTGATAGAAGATGATAACCTGTTCAAGTTTAGGGTTAACCGTTAAGATTGTAGTGATCAGGGAAACATCCTCTTGGGAGTCAGTTCCACAGGGCAGTGGTTCACGGAAGAAGCTGTTCGGCATAGATGTTCAAATTATCTGAGTATAATTTTTAGGCAGATCGTTTATGTAAAGCCAAAAAAAAGCGTTAGTCAGAGAAGTAACCCCTGGGGGACGCCTGCGTTGACCGATCGATAATTTATTATTATTATTGCAGGTTTTTTTTCTCAGATATGAAAATCTCACCAATAATAGCAAATATATTAATTACATATTAAACTAATTTCTCATCTATTTTTGCAGTCTATTCACAAAATGTTTTGAATAAGCAAATAAATGTACAAATCTTTCCTCTTCATAATAACAAACATTTATACGATAGAAGTTTGTTTTCGTCAAGTTTGGTGTCTTTCTCATCATGCTATGCTCTTTTTTCGTGGAGGTACCTAAAATAACATGTGCAGATACGATTGTTATTTATAATGTCATAGGGAAACTAGAATTATTATATTGTGATGCGACCCACTTTGCACACGACCAACAATGATGCGGCACTCCATAAAAATCTTGCCTAATCCTGTTTTATAAATTCGTTCAATGGAGAAACAGTGTTTCAAGAATAAACTTGAAAGTTTTCGATCAGACAACTACAGAGTAACAAAACACTACATATTTGAAAAACAAAAAAAATCGACGAATTGTAACTGATTTTACATTGTTCAGGCTGTTGTCCTCATCACGTTCCGGCCTTCTTCAGGTGATTGGAACTTTGAACTGAACCCATTATTTCGTCCACCGAGAAAGATGGTTCTAATTCCACGTGCCATCCCTCTTCCGGGTCAGTTATCTCCCTTTCACTCAACTCTCCAAGTTTTTGTTTACCTCAGCTGTAGCCAGGTCTTGAACTCACAAATCTTTGGTTCAAGTCACTGGATTCAACCGACGCTTTCATGATTTATCCACTTGGCCATGTGTTCTAGAGGATCAAAACTTGGAGAATCGAGTTAAATGAGATAACTGATACCGAAACATAAGTTATTGAACGCAACTGACACTTTAAGAAGGCCGGCGACTACAGCTGTCGAAATGTTAAAATACGAGGAAATTGATCTGAAATAAAATCCTGCTGAGTTTACCGATGACATTTCCTTTAAGAGGAAAAATTATGAAACGAATTGGCGAAGCATTTTTTTTTTTTCAGTGTATGGGGTAAAGAATAACCAAGCGAAATTCGAATTATTGATTCAGTTTTCGACAACAGCCGGCTTTTGTTACAGGTGGAATAATAAATGAAAGTCATGGAAACATATGTAGAGAATTGTAAATTAAGAAGAGAAAACCAAAGCTCGAGAGAAAGAGAAAAAAAAAAAAAAAAAAAAATGGAACTGATATTTTGACAATACCTTTTTTTTCTTTTTACTTTAATAATGTTTTAAATCAAAATGATAAACTACTAAGCTAATTGATTTTACATGAAAGCTTTGAAACTAGTAGTGACACATCAAAAGCAGAGTGGCACGTGTTAAGAAAAATAGAAAAAAAAAACATGGTGGTACGGAAGGCAAGGTATAATTCCCTGCCCCCCATTATTATCCACCACCAGTCTCAGTGTGTGTCTCTCTGGGAGCCGTCAAAATGTCTCTTCATACAAACGGTACGAACAATAAGCAAAACAAGGATTTGGAAGTTTTCATGTAAGTTTTTTTTTGTATTACACGTGGGATCTGTCTCAAAGAAATGCGAAAAATAATTATTATTTCACGGATATTCGAAAGTATGGCGTTAAGTACCGTAGCTCATGTAGTAACTTTTTTTTTTTTTTTTTTTTTTTGAGTGGGGGGAGCAAGCCTTTTTGTTTTGCTTTTTTTTTTTTTGGACATTTAAAATGGCAGGAGTAGACTTTCTTTAGATAAAATAAGACATTCGTACAGAAACATTCACATTAAATCAGTACACGCGTTTTAAATGCCATTTTCTTCGGGGCATAGGCAATCGTTAATCTCTGCAGATTATCGTTTATGGATGACCAGTAGTTCTCTGCGAAAAACAATGGAGTGTTTTTTTTTTTTTTTGTTTTTCCGTTGCCTTCATAACGGATTTGAATTCAGGAGTTGTCGTCCTAGTTATTACTATTAAAAAAAAAAAAAAAAAAAAAGGACAGAGATCACTTGATCTCTAGCTGGGAGATGAATCCATGCAATTCCCAAAGGCGTCAGTGAAAAAAAAAAAACTGAACGAAACGGACTAAGCTGGAATTTGAACTCGGCACGCAGATTTCTCCCGTACACGCATACAAGTTGTAAAAGATGTTATACACCCGATTTCCGAACTTTTGTACGTACTCATCTTAGTTATGACGTTTCGGTTCTTGTACCCCCGGCCTTCTTCAGAGTATATAACACCCAACATAATGAGAACAGTTCGAATTCCAGTCAGGGGTGTTACATTCACGCACAAATACTCTTGGAAAATGTATAAAAATCCATCTTCTCCCCTCAGTTATGGATTAAATAGTAGGACTTGGATCAGGATAAAAACTGTTTTTCTCAAAAAATGAAATTCTTGCAATGCAAAGTATGTTTCGTCTTTAAATAACCGAAAAGGGTTGGTAAGCCGTAAAAACCATGGTTATCTAATAAATTAAAACAATTCAAATCAAACGATAGAGCTTTTCTTAAAAAAAAAAAAAAAAAAAAAAAATTACACAATGCTTGCTGTCACATTATCTCCAGTTAGTACACCGTAATAGTAAAAAAGAGACTTGCTATCACTTGATCTCAAGAGAGCTTCCAACTACTATGGGTGGGAAAAGTTAATCATTAACTGTTAGTTAATCAATGTTATTCAATCAATTTTTCTTCGTTTATTCGATTTCAAATGTCGACACTATTTGTATATGAAATTGACAAAAATATCTAAAAAAGCAATCAATAACATTAAAAAATCATGAAAAAAAAATCGAAGACATTTGAATTACTTTCGTCAGCGCACAAGAAGTCCCTTTCAAAGAAAAATCCAACAGCATGTGCATATCACCTCCTCTAATCCGGAAATATGAGCGCTCATTAGGAGCAGATAATTTGAATTTATCACTGTTCCAACTTTACTTTTAATATTTAATTTAATCAATTTAATAAAGTCTTGAATCTAAGTTTCTGATATAACCCAAATACATTTTTTAAAAAAAGATACGAGAGGTTCACTTTGAAATTTCTCAACTTCTGTTGTCCCAGGAAGAAAAAAAAATTCGATGTGATTCTGGAACCAAATGTATTAGAAAATTGGGTGGTGTAAATTTGTTAAGAAAACGAAAAAAAGACGTATTTATCACAGCGGCATATTTAGAAGGCTCGTCTTGCAAACTAATTGGTTCGTGTAAAAAAAAAAAAAAAAAAAAAAGTTCATTTTTCACTGGGGATCACACAGCTGCCCTTAAATTTATAGATTTATGCTACTACAACATGCAAAGATAAGGAAGGGAAAACAGAAACAATTTCATTCAGTTTTTCGTTTTACTGTCGTTTCTTCTTTGCTGAGTGGTTTTCTTTATAACTGACTCTTCACGTTAAAAAAAGAAAAAACAAATTTTTGGGTTGGGCTTTTTCGTCTTAAACTTGAATTAAGATTACTTACTACTACTACTACGAGGTATTTCCGTAACCGCATAAAGACGATAATCCAACCAAATACATAATAAATTTGTCTCCTCTACACATACAGGCTTTCTCCACAATCAGGCATGATTAAAAACAATCTACTTTAAGATTCTCCCGTCCTAATCGATAACTCGACCTTAAATTCATAAACATACATAGCAGCGCATTGTCAGTCACAATGTCATGGTTTATGTACTAGAGCAATTCGTCAATACAAGAACGTTAGATTAATAGGGGAGAAGGAAGATTTATTTTTATTCAATTATTCCAACTCAAATCAGTAATTATTTCACTTTTCCTATTTTTAATTGCTGATAAAATAAAATCCTGGAGATCATTGCGACAAGCTTTAAGAAAAAAAAAAAAAAAAAAAAAAAAAAAAAAAAAAAAATTACAATTATATTTGTAACTTCGTCTGGCATAAGAGTACCCAGACGAGGATCGAACTCAATAAACAGTCAGCTCCAGTAATTACTACATATTCCATGTTCCTAGTGAGGTGGCTCACCATTTCCATTTAACCACTAAAAATTGTAAGATACAAACTGTGTGACACGTATTTTGTGAAAAAACATATTTCCATGTCCTGGATAACGTATGAAATCTCCGGAAAAAATGGGGAAAAGATTTGTCAATCTTAAAAAAAAAAATAAATAAAAAATAGTAAGTAAATAAATTAAAAGTTTCTGAGAGAAAAGTTGATTATTATCGCTTGTTTAACAGTTCATTTTTTTAAGATAATTCGTGTGAAAGTTTATTCACGTCCGTTGTATTTTTTAAAAATAAATTGGTTCTGTAAGGTTGGTAGTAAAATTGTACAATTAAGTTTGTGGATGTTGATTTTAGGACGTGACAGGTCCTTCACAGCAAGAAAAAGAAAAAAAATTTCTGGAATTATGTATCCGTTTACCTTTTTTTTTCTTTTTTTTTTACGCCATAAAAAAAATGTCTTGACTTACCAATCTACACAAGGATGTAGAGGTGGGAAGAGAAAAACTTCAGAATTCCTGTAAAAACTATTTGAATATCAGAGTGTGAAAGAGAAAGTTTTAAGTTTTACCCATGCATGCATACATACACACATATGCCAGACTAAGATAACTAACCGGCTACTAAGTGTAAGACAAACTTATTTAAAAAAAAAAAAATAGACATAATTTGTTCGTCGTCTTTAGCAAAAGTTGTTTGCATGAATACTTTGCAAATACACACGACACAAGCAATTTATATCGAGATTATTTTAAAATTCATTTGATGAGTAATGTGAGGAACTAAATCAGTTCAATTCTGATGTTATTGTTAAAGAAAAAGTGAAGTCTAAAAACGATTTCTTGTTAGAGTGAAATTAAATTTATATTCATTCGAATATATGAATTTAAATTTATAATACTCTTTCAAAGAAGCTATTATTTCAATCAAAAGACACGTTGTTGATAGCAATATTCAAGCATCTTTAATAAGGAAAAAATTTTTCAACACCTCAAGACGTCGAGAAATCGTCTCCATTTAACAGATCCTGTCTTTTTAGTGAAATCCGGGTGAAACTTAAAACCTTTTTTAACGTTTTATAATCAATAAGTTTATGACACGAGCAATGAAACCTGGAGTGAGATGAATGGAGAACAACTGTTTATTAATTTCATTTTAATTATAGTTCGAAAAAAAAATAATTAAATAAATGGACTAGCACTAGAGTTGTTATTGCAGGTAAGAATTTAAGCTTCAATTTCCATTAAAATAAAAATATTACAAAAATGCAACTAAGTCTTCGTAAGTTTTAAAAACGGAGAAGGCTTTTTAGTTTTTAAATTCAGTGTTATTTTAAATAAAATTATAATTACTGTAATTACTAGTAACCACTTTGAAAAAAAAGATTAATTTCTTGATTCTTGAAATTAATTAATCTTGAAAGTTACGTGGTTGTTTAATTTGTGGCATTTTCTAAAAATCAATTTCAGTTTTGCAGTCTAAGGAATGAAAAGAAAAGAAGAAAGCTTAAATTAAAAATATCATAAAGATAAGTTACATTTTCAATCAGCGATAAATAAATAACAGAAATGGTTATTGATAAAATAAGGATACCAAAAAAAAAAAAAAAATCAATAAGTCTTTACATTACCTTTAGGTTCGTCAGCAGCTATCACAGATCCAAACAGAATAAACGGTAAAATAACAAGAAATATCCAAAATCTGCGGTAAGCAGGTAATAATGTATTTAAATTCATAGTCAACGTCTCCAGAGATCCTAAAATGTTGTATTTTTTTGTTTGCTTGTATGTTTGTTTTGTTAGGCGTAAAATTACGATTTCTCAACCAAATTGAAGTGGTGTCTTTTTAGTTGTAGAAAAAAGAAATACGGCGGAGCTGACTGCTACCGACACGCCGCAAGGCCTGGCTAGCTGTGGAATGATTGAATTCAACAGTCTGCCTGTTAGTATGTGTAAAGAACGTTAGTCACAAAAAGCCTATCCTGCTTTCTTTCCCAGCAATCATTTTTCCTCTTCATCTCGCCTACTAGCCAACACACATTGGTTTTTGTTTTTCATTCACTCCATGCAAACTGTTTTACTTTTAATTCTCGCAGTCGGTTCATCATTTAGCAAGTCTGGTTTTGTTTTTTTGGTTTTTTTAATAAAAGAGAATCTCCAGAAATCTTTCTTTATCTTTATTATTATTACACAATAACTCTCAATATTAATTTTATTTTTAGCACTTTTTACGGGAGTTGTCGTGTTAATGTTCTTGATATAATAATAGTCCTACTGTTTGCAGTGTACGTATACTACTACTGTTACTACTACACATAAATAAATACTTTTTTTTTTGTCTAGAAAACTAGGTCCATTAATAAACTCTTTTTTTTCTTCTTCTAACACTGTTTATTAGATAGAATATTTATTGTAGCTAAAAAAAAAAACGTTCCGGTCTCTGCTTTTGGGTGCGTGTCTGGGATCTTTAATAATATTCCAGTGTGTACCAAACTTAATTATTTTCGGCCGTGTGCCAAGCAAACTTATAGAAAACTAAAAGGTAACATAATTTATTAAGTAAGAAGAGCTTTTCCCATCAAAATAATCACTTTCTTTATGCAATAAATAAATGAAATAAAAACACCAATGAGATCGGAAAAAAAGGTTGCAACATATTTGAGACTCATCTACAGCAACGCTGATGGATGTTTTTTCCTCTTTTCTTCATGGGAGAGAGATTTAAAAAAAAAAGAAAACACTTGCTTTGCATAACGGATGAATTTTAAATTATCAACATAACAAGTGTAAAAAATTATAGTTTAACTAAATCCTTGTCTATAGGACATTTTTTCTATAACAACAAAAATTATATTTATTGTTTCACGCTTGACCGGTTCACATAGGCAAAAAAAATTAATTTACTTATGTATAAAAAATAAAATGCAAAACGGATACCAACCAGCCGAAAATGAATAGAAGCTCGAAAGGTATTTATTTAATTTTCTTAAATTAGCATCGTGTTGCAGTTGACACAACGTTATAATCACTGGGCACCCAGTGAGGACAGCACTCAGTACTGTTGTGTGGAAGTTGCCCGTTAGCCATTATATAACAACGAGATGCCTTAAAATGTGTGTACGTAGTTTAATTTGACAGATTATCACAAAAATGGGACACAGTGGAGACCGAATTCAGTACTCACTAATAACGATCGGTGAGTCGAATTCACAAACTACTACACTACGAACAAGCGTTCAAATATACGTAAGGTCCGATCCAGCTTGACAATGGGTGTAACAGCCCTTGTTATTGAATGGTAGAAGTACTTATGGGAGAATGGTTTACCTAAATAAGCAGGCCTATTTATCAACCTAGTGTCATACCAGTGACGAGAGTTTTTTTTTTATCACGAAAATGGAACAGAGCTCAGTGATAGAAATCATTGCCAAAAGCATCGGTTCTCTGGAAATAAACAGGACACATCCGAAATTCGAACTCTTGTTCTTGATCCCGTTTTTCCTTTTTACACCGTCTAGGGCAGGGGTCGGCTGCTTACGGCACACGTGCTACACCAAACGATTTCCAATGGCACGCAGCCACAAGTGATATCACAAAGTCCGAACCAATAACTACTACAACGCAAAAAAGATATTTAGCTGTTTCAATTTTAATATATACTAAAGTATATATATACTATATATTACTATATAAAATATGTTGTAGAACAGGTATATTGACCTTGTATAAAAACACACACACTGACACACTGAATGATTTTAAAACCCTAAGTCGGCACATAGCCAGCAAAATGTTGCCAACCCATGGATTAGGGAAAGGAAAAAAGAAAGAATCGTTCAACTAATTTGATTTGAACTCTTGTTTCTTGTTTTCCTTCACGCCGTTTCGGGCCTCGTAATGAAATACGTTTTGGAAACATTTTTTTAAGCAATTCATCCCGAGCAAGGCGATAATATACCACTAAGACGCAAGGGGCTACTGGGAGTGAAAGAGAATAAAAAAAACTTTTGAAGGAACCAGAAATCTAATCCTATACAGGAAACAAGGGATAAACCTCTAATTCTGTTGAAAAGGCCGGAGAGGAGTGTGAACCGGACGATAGACAAACCTATCTACTCCGATTGAAATTAGAATATTGTTTGACTATTGTGTATAACATAAACCCAGAAACTTATTTTACACCCCCACTCACTCACTCACTCACACACAAACTAATGGTTCGGGTTGTCAGTATGACAAACAGGATTAGCGCCTGTAACTTTTGGATTCAGTGGTTGACAGGAGGGCGGGGCATAACCTATAGGTTCTGTGGAAATGTTGTATACCCAAAAATGTAGTCATGTTACAGCCATAAATAGTTTTTTTTTTGGGGGGGTGTTCTGAGAATAAGACGCATTGGCTGTAGGAATGGTCAGCGACCTTCTGTCATATTGATAGTGGATAAAAATCACAATAGAACTCACTGTTCTATGCTTAACAATAGTAATGCTCGCTATGTCTTGATGTAGAGTGAGTTAGCCCGGTTGATTTATATGTTTATTTAACGTTGAAATCAATCAATCTGCTTCTTATTATTTGAATTTGAGTCTATAAGCATTTACTTCGTTCGAAGATAAGTAAATATTGGTCATTTATATCTGAGTCGATAAGAATTAATTTGGTTCGCGAATATGTAAATATTAATCGTTTAAGCTTTTATTTGGAATGTGGTCTCTTTTGGAGATATTTTACCCCCCTCTACAGGCGACACACTGGGCGTATTCTAGCCTCAACAGGGAAATGATAAAATAGTGAGAAAAAGTTAGGTCAGACAAGGGACATGGTTTTATTATTTTGAAATCATCTGATGCACAAAATAAATAAATAAAAATCAGAAGAAAGACCCCTGAAGCGCGGTGAATAATCACAGGTCGCGTTAATTATCGGTTCCCAGATCCAATCAGCATCTGCAGACATATCGTTGATCATATGATTCCGTAATGTGTTGTGTCTTTGCTTGAACTCATCTAGTGCTATTGGTTATGAGCTTTATGTATCCTTCGATCCTGCTAACCATGACGCTATGGAGCTGGCGATATTACAGAATTCATATACGCAAGATTAATTGATGAAAAATAGTATTACCCATAATAATTAAGCATTTCACAAAAATACGCTTGTGTAAAATATTTTTCTCCTTCCGTCATGACAGTATTATATTTTTCAATAGAAAAAAAAGAAGGAAACAAAGTTGTTATCTCTGGCTAAAGACTCTTTGTAATAACGATTTTCTAATCATCCGATGGCGTTAACTCTAATTTATATAACGAGGGGTATAATCATCCGCCATAATGGTAGCATTAATGGATATATCGGTAGTAAGATGTGAGGGTAAATATATATTTTAAGAAATTGATACACATACTATATTTTCCTAGTAAGAAATGTTACATCCACACTGGGTGCTTTATTGCTGATACCTCGGGCCAGTCAAAGCTGAGATTAGTCAATTAGTAAATATATACCAATAAATTAATAAAATTAGTAAATATATACCAATAAATTAATAAAAGTTCAAATGACATATCTTTCGACCGACTTCAATGTTTCGCGGACACACCGCTCGCTAGGAGCAGATAAATCAGATAACATTATTATTAGTAGTAAACATCCACTTAAGTTGCCAGCCAACGAGTGACGCCTAACAAACACATCTCGCAGACGATTGTTAAGATTTCCAGCAGATGGTCTGTAATTGTAACGTCGTAGAAGGCTTCATAAAAGTCAGATATCATCATATGAGACGCCGGTCCCAAGCGAGGATGTGAAAGGAGAAGTAAGCCACCCCGCCTCTTAAGAACCCTATTTCATACATAAATATTAAGAGAAGATCAATAGGCCTTAAACTGTTCGGAAAGTATTCGGCCACTTAATAGTTTACTAAAAAAAAAAAAAATGGAAGAGGCTATTTTGCCGGTTCCGGTAAAATAGACAAAACTGCTTTTAAGCTTATTTTACCGGTTTCCTTAAAATAAACAAACAGGCTATTTTACCGGTAAATATTTTATTATGAAGGCAGGTAATGTTAAAAATAGCAACACACAGATTTAACAGAGAAGTTTATTTATTTGCACTATCAATTGTTAAGTCAATTTAAGACCTTTCCCACCATCAATTGTCAAAACACAAGTTAAACTCAATTATTCATCATCAATTATTAAAAGAAATGTTGAAGTCTGAATATTTTAAGCACTTCAGGCATAACAGCATCTTGCCCATGGGCATGGTTTTCTTGCCAATACACTTCAGGTGCAACCACTGATAACAAGTCACAGACTACAGAATCCATGTTGTTCAAGTCCTGCCTACACAACTCACACAACTATTGTGCTGACGATCTCAAATATAATATATTCTTAGATCTAAGATGCCAGGTCAAGACCAGTAACATTGCAGATTTCATCCAAAATCTCTAAATTTATAAGACAGGCACCCAACCAAATGTAACAGCAATATTCAATGCATGGATGTATGGTGGTGGGAAAGTGACTAAAATTGGGATGCTAAGTCGCCTGGTTGTCAATTAATTTGCCGATCGCGTGACTTACAGCTTTTCAACTTTACGAACTTATCAAATGAGATGACAGCATGATGATATAACCTCACTGTCCAATATTTCTATTGATACAGGGATAAAAGGCAACAGAATTCACTCAGACTACAGTCTTGTTAGTGGTCGCGTGCAATAAGATCCAGTGTTATTTTCATACTTTATATTGCATTTTTTCAATGCCCATTGCTAAATACTCGAATGCATCACCTAACAAATAACTAAGAACAGTATTTATATTATAAGATTACTAGGGTGACAAGCTATCTTGAGTTATGCCGGGTTCATTTTCAACATTTTTACATCAAATCCACAAGTGGTCGGAAAGTTAAAAGAGGTTTAGCCATGCCGTTTTGACAGCTTTATACTGCCCCTGATATCTGTAGGTGCACGGTCTTGCATGCGAATAGACCTCTCCACCAATTCGATTGGGTTCATGTTGAGCGGACATGGTAATGAAACGATTCGTTGAACATCTGAATATTCCTCAAACCAATTGTGGTCAATTTGCGCCGAAGAACATTGTACAAATTCTGATGGAATAAACCATCTTTGTTGGGAAAATAGAGTCTCACTGGATGAGTGCAGATTGTCACGAATCAGTGTAACGTTGCGGTCACCAGTAAATGACGTGTTTAGGTGGAGCAATGGACCCAACCCATGCCACATGAACACACCCCACACTATCATTCTACACGGTGCCTTGTTGACAACTGGGTCCCATAGGCTCTCTCGACTCTCCGAACCTTACCATCAACCCGAAAAATAGGCAACAGAATGGTGTCCAAACGGGAAAAAATTATCGGGGCGACAGTTGATGAAAAATTACTGTGTTTGATTTATATGGATATTTTTTTAAAAAAATAACAAAAAAAGTATATTCTAATTTAGGTTCGGGATCTTCTGCTCTACCCAGTGGATCCGCACGTGCGCACACATGTACACATACCCATCGTAACCCCCCCCCACACACACACACACACACTCTCTCTCTATGTATATATATATGGATTACATCCTCCTTGGGATTATCCATACGGATTGCCAAATTTTCATTACTTATATATATATATATATATATAAAAATAAAGGAAAATTTATCTTCATATATATATATATATATATAAAGAAAAAAGGAACAATTATCTTAGTCGACACGTTTCGTCCTCTGAGAGGCTTTATCAAGCAAAGTTTTTTTGTTTATACGTTATTTTTAATAGATACAATTTAAGTAAATGTTCTGTTTTTTTTTTAAATAAACAGTATTGATAACATTCACTGGCCTGAATGTTCGAGAAAATTTGTAAAAAAAATATGCGTTCTCCGGCAGGAATCGAGCCTGTGTCCTATTGGAAACCGTCAATTGATCTGGTGTACCCTTCAGCTACAGAGAAAGCGTCTGTTTGGCAATGTCAAAATTACTGTTTATAAACAACAAATCTTGGACGATATTTCCCGAACGATCATATCTACTCACGAAAATTACCTTAACATAACCACTGACAACATATTATGAAATGGATTAAGTCAGACAATTATTTAATATATTTTCTGTTTATACGTTATTTTTAATAGATACAATTTATTTAAGTAAATGCTCTGTTTTTTTCGTTTTTTTTTTAATAAATAGTATTAATTACATTTACCGGCCTGAATGTTCGAGAAATTTCGTAGAAAATATGCGTTCCCCGACAGGAATAATTAATACTCTTTATTTTAAAAACAGAGCATTTGCTTAAATAAATTGTATCTTTTAAAAATAATGTATAAACAGAAAATATATTGAATAATTGTTGGACATAATCCATTTCATAATATAGGAGATAAAGAAAATGAATATAAAATATGCTGCGCTAAGGGTAGTTTTTCCAAACACCGCAAGTTGCTACAGAACCAAAACATTAACCTAAAAACTCGAGTCCTGTTCTTAAATAGTCTCATCAGATCGAGACTTTCATATAAATACCATGTTTAGAAATATCTAAACTATCAGTTGTATACAATCACTTTATCAAATCAATGGTTAAAAATAGCTTATAGAGAATGAAGCCTGTAGGTCTTAACGAGGACTATCCTTCTTCGAACCTCATGGACTATAAAGTCACAAAGAACTGTACCAGATAATAGAAGCCCCATCACTAATAGAAGCAACAATAAAAATGGATAGTACATGTAACTCGAAGAGAAAATAATGACATAATCAAGATGTTAACATTCCACACTACTTAGAAGAAGGAAGGTAATCCCCATCAATACTGGAAAGAGCGATAACAGCTATTTGACTTGGGAAACTTACGTTCCTGAAAAATTGTTTTAATAGAAAGATTTTATAAATTTCAATTGGTACTAGCTGCTCAGTCAATGAGTGCCAAATGTTTTCATATAAGGAAACGACTCATATTATAAAAGTGTTAATAATAACATTACCAAGGAAAATGACTAAACAGCCAACAAGCACATTTGTAGGATAGTCAGTGAAAACTATGCACTGCAGACACTTTACATGGAAGGAAATTGGTTTCCTTTCCTACTTGGTAATTTTCTATTGGACATTGAAGCCACTGAATTTTGAATCCATCTGATTAATTCTTTAGAAATTGCTTTGTTTATTTTTCGGGTAGGAAACTGAGAAGATATGGCTTTCCAGAAAACCTGAAAGAATGAATGTGTTTTAAGGCAAATAAAACTCTGTTTAACTATGAAGCTTTCCGTGGCCGAGATGAGACGGTGGTACCTCCTGCAAATGGGGACGGATATTCGAGGGAACATGCCGGAGGGAATATTTTCTTTATTAAGTTTTCTCAAGTTTTTAGGCCGGTAGATGAAATAAACACTGTTTAAAAAATAAATGGCGCGTCTAGTCAATATGGTTATCCACTAAAAATAATAATATAACGTTTGAATGAATAACGATATGTCGGATTGAAAATAAATCCATTCATTAATCCTTCTTATCTATATTTTAGTTTCACATACAGTGTAACCCGGATATAAGAGATCCGGATATAAGAGAGATTTTCTCAGGTCCCAAATTAGAGCCTGTGTTAATGTATATATAATAGACCAAACCCGGATATAAGAGAAACCCGGATATAAGAGACTTCTTCTCCGGTCCCGACAACTCTCTTACATCCGGGTTACACTGTATTTCAAAATCTGCCGTACTACATTTTGATCCTCAGTAGAGGACTTGGGATCAACACTTTGAGAATACGTATAGTCTCACCAAAATTACCAATCTATACGTAAATACCGCCATTTTTTAAGGGTGGGAAGCTAGTTAACAATAGAAACGATCAATCTTCTTAACAATGTACTGTAACAGAAAACTTTTTACTGTAGATCTTTGCACACTTAGCATACGGCTTTTCTTCTTTCACTTTTAAGCCGAGAACTTTTATCTTTTAATTTAAAGAAAACATTTTCCGTTTTCTTCTTGCCATATCCGAATAGCTGTCCTTCGGCTTTGACATTAAATATTTAATTAATTAGAACTTAAGACTCTTAAGTTTTAATTAATATCTGACAATTATCCAACAAGTTTTAATTAAAATCCCACAATTATTTTATATTTTTTAAGAATTTCCAAATCAATGTGTTTTTTTACCGCAAAAAAAAATTCCCATGTTAATCTTTGGAACCACCGATGATGCAAAAAAATAAAATATTTTTAACCAAAATTTCGAACGTGCTGGAAAAAATTTAATGAAATAGTCAAAAATACTTTGGTCTTTCTTCTTAATAATAACAAAGATTTTGGCGATAAAACTTTGTTTTTATTAAGTTTGGAGCCTTTTATTTTATTATGGTATGCTCTTTTTTCAGCGAATTAGTGGGGGTACCTACTTAAGAGCAGTTTATTTCTTCGGTTATAAGCGGATAACTGGAACCGCGGAGAATTGGAACAAATTTATTTTAAATTTATTGTATTAGGTATTTTTAAAAGCCATTATTTATTTATTTTATTTTTTTTATTTTTTTTTATTTTTTTTTACCTAAAGCTCGACTCACATTTCCTCCTCATTTGTCTCTTTAGAGTTTCCCGGTTTGTTCGTTTAAGTACACCCAGTCAAAACGGAAGCAGCGAGTTTACGTTCCAGCGTCTTCTTATGAAGCTGCAGACTACAGTAAGTGAAAATATAACGACTCAAGATGAACTTTAACCTTTACTTAAAATAACTCCGGTATCCTTTACGCCGCTCCTGAATTGACAGCCAGACTTAACGTTAGTATGATAAATTCTTTCTGAGGAAACTGAAACCGTAAAGAATGTGGAAATACCTTGTATTTTTCCCCCTTAATCTTTCGAAAATGATTATCTTTAAAAATAGAAGCCTTAATTTGAAACGGTGCTGATTGTTAAGGTAAGCAGGACATTTCCACATAGACGATTGGCGCAGCAAAATCTTCTTATCTTTATTTTCCATCTCTTTTCCATTCTCTTCTATATATCTTGCATAAATACAGGTCTTCCCCATGAGCTCTATTCTTGAACCTACGTTCTACCTAATTTTCGTAAATGACCTCCCGTTACTGCTTTGAATATTGCTGTCACATCTTGTCTGATGTTCCTGCTATATATTTTAAGAGTCATGGTAAATTCCAAAGAGAAATTTGCAATGTTATTGGTCCTGACCTGGCATCTCAGCTTCAGTCCCGTTCTTATCGTCATAACGTAGAACTCCTATGACTTTTCTATAAATATTTTCATGCTAACTGTTCTGATGAACTTTCTTTTTTGGTACTTAAGCTTTATGAATTTAAGTGCAATACTAGACTGGTAGCAAGGTTTCATCATTTTACAGCGGAAACGGCTAGATGTAACCGTAAGTTCTAGGCTAACAGTTTCTTCTCTCGTACTTCTCGCTTGTGGAACTCCCTCCTTCGGTTTCTTGCTTCTCAATCAACTTTGATCTTCAAAAAAATAAATATAATGTCAATCGTTATTTTCTGTCTTCTTAATTTCTTGTTCCTTTATTGTCCTCTCTACTTAATAATATATTTTTCTTTATTCTCTAACACACAGTAACCTCTTGCGTCTTAGTGGCTTTAATTGCATCGCTTAAGGTGAAATGATTAAAAAAATAAAATAAAAAAATCAGCAATCATAGACATACAAGGTAACAAGACATAAATAAAACATAAAATAAAACATAAACATGTTAAATACAGGATAGGTGGCGCTAGGAATATTTGTCCCAGCATCGTAAGAGGCTTTAAAATTGATTTGAAAACTTAAGTCATGTTCCTTATCCACTAATACGCACCGGCCTTATCATGTTGAAACATCGGTTCACAACTTTCAATTTGGTCAGTATGATGGGTAGTCGCTGAGGAATAACAGGTCCTGTAATCTTCGCGACAGGCCTAGGGAGCCAGTGATGGATACAATCTCGCTACATATACTAACAAGGGACCTCGATATGTGAAGGTGCTCCTGGGCTGACAGTCTGCAAGACCTAACTCCAGTTGAGTGAGAGTAAATTCAGCTTTAATATGTTATAGGTGGTAAGTTATAATTACTACCAATTTTTTTTTATAAACCTATAATTAATACCTAATATTTATTTTAATTTTTATAATTTATACCAGATTTTACGGTTGTCATTAAGAGGTTAAAAATCGTTTTCTCAGTTCACTGGTTAAAATGGCTTCAAATGAATTACCCATCCAAATCTTAAAGATGGTCCTACCTCACAGCCAAAAGATTGGCGCTACAAACTCACAAACGAAGAGTTTTGGCAAATAACAAAATTTCCATAACTTGAAGTGTTATATGCCGTACCCATGAAAACGAATAGGTATGTCTCAATTCTCATAAATACGTTGGACACTATTGTAAGTAAGGGTATTATGCTTAGTAGTCGCCCGCTTGCAATGGTTTACCTACTTCACGCCGCTGGCGAGTATTGTATTTTGTTGATGTTATAAAGATTACCATTTCATTTCCAACCTCCGTTTTGTTTATTCCTCATTCAGTTACAACACGAAGAACTCCAAAAACAGCAACACATGTAACGGAAAGAGAAATAATCTAGATGTTAACTTTCAACACGACCTTAAACAAAAGGTTAGAAAAGAAACTCCCATCAATATTAGAAAGATCTATAACATTTTCCTGTCAGTCAATGGTTGCTAAAGGCTGCTTGGATGGGAACGTCTAATTTTGACACTTGACCATTGGTACCTGATACCACGCCTAGTAAATATCGTGAAGATCTATACGACTACCGCGACTATACATGATCTTTGGTCCCAAGTGAAGCGGAAAGATTAAACTATGTTTCATTTTGAAGTTAGGATTATAAAACTTTGTTTATTTCTATTTTCGAACCCAGCGCTTCCAGAGTTCTGTGATTTTTAGTTTCTAGTTTAGCTTTAGAATTAACATTTTCTGCATTTATCTTTATAATACTAAATATCAATAAATGGAATATATTCTAAAGAGCCAGGTACAACCTACTTAGGTTTCACCTAAACGGATCTTTAGGGTAAGCTGGCTAAAGAGGAAATCTTACCCTGAAGATCCGTTTAGGTCAAACCTAAGTAGGCTGTTCCTGGCTCTTTAGGATTTATTCCATTTATCCTTGCTCTATTTAGCGTATTAAACATTCTACGTTTTAGCTTTATTACTCGTTTGAGGTTTTTTCTTTGGACTAGAAACTTAAGGCACAGGACGATTTATTTCGCCCTGTTCAGATGTTTCTAGTTCTTTCTTTTTTTATTTTCCAATTTTTTTCCTTGGGTACCAATTTGTTTTGATAGACTTACAAGTTGTGCTATCCGAGGTTTTTTCCAACTGAGTATTACTAGTAGTTTAATAATACTAAAAATCTATGATTGCATGAGTGCTTGTGTGGTGCATCCGTCCGGCACATAATGATTTACGAGTTGTTTATACAGTAAGTAATTTTAACTTTCTTCAAACAGACAGTTTTTTAAATTAAAATATTTTTAAGTTAAAGACAGACACAAAGAGATCCCGCTTTGCTGTTTAGAGTAATTATTTATGTTTCAGATTTCTTTAAACAAAAAATATTTTAAATATTTAAAAAATATTTTCTGGCATATTTAAAGATATTTTCAGGTGAATATGACTTTAAAATATTTTTGGCGTATCAAAAAAATATTTTTAAGTTAATCTGATTTAAAGTTCAAGTTTATCCCGGAAGTTTTATTCCTATTAAATGCTGTAAACAATCAGTAAAACTTTAAAATTGAACTTGTAGACTGGTATAATGATGACACGAACGAATTGAAATATTTAAGTGAATCATAATAAAATTTCATTTCAATGAAATGTTGAAATCAACTTCAATGTTTTATAACCTGAACCGTCAGTGACCCAACGAGTCACGGGTAGTCTAGTTTTCATATATTTTTATTGACATCTTTCTCGATAATTACATATAAGTCAAGAAATTAACATCAAAATTTAAAACCCAGAATCCCGTGCTCAGTTCAGATAATTTGTATTATCTCCACGATCTCGGAAATTTTTTTATATATATATATATATATATATATATATATATATATATATTGTCATCCACAGACAGACTGTTTTGCTGTATCACAGCTCATCAGTGTGGCTAGTCGTCCGGTTGCCTCTAGCTAGGATCGAAACCCGGCTGAATTAGCGTCAGTCGGAGATTTTACCCCTAAGCCGTTTTTGTTATAAATTTTTCAGGAGCATATATATTGTCATCCACAGACAGACTGTTTCGCTGTATCACAGCTCATCAGTGTGGCTAGTCGTCCGGTTGCCTCTAGCTAGGATCGAAACCCGGCTGAATTAGCGTCAGTCGGAGATTTTACCCCTAAACTGGTATAATGATGACACGAACGAATTGAAATATTTAAGTGAATCATAATAAAATTTCATTTCAATGAAATGTTGAAATCAACTTCAATGTTTTATAACCTGAACCGTCAGTGACCCAACGAGTCACGGGTAGTCTAGTTTTCAT